>JAJOOJ010006837.1:0-83637 GCA_029582625.1 Solanum boliviense
AATTTACTAACCCTTACCTTTACCTCATATTAGACATCATAATCGATGTTTGGCTTAGTAATTACTTCGCACCAATCGACACTAGCCTATTAGATAGTGTCACACTAAATCTATGTTGATAATTCTTTTCTTGTTGATTACCTCCTTGGTCCGGCAAGTAGCAACAAGGTGAGTTCTAACGCGTGCACTCTTTAAAAAGACTTCTAAATGATAGAATTATCAATGCATGCAAGACATTATTCAAGAATTGCTTAGTTATTATTCATACTTTGTTAATCACTCATGGATCCCACAACCCTAGTTGTGGAGTTTAGTTACCCATAATCATATGAACACAATTCATTGTTTTAGATGAAAGAATTATGAACTTACGTAGTTGAGGAAAATAAACCCAGAAATTCAACTCAAATTTCAAACCAAATCTTCAAAACTAACCTTTGGAAATCAAGAATTTCTCGGGTAGCAAAATTAATTCCCAAGTCACAAAGTAAAACAAAATTAATAAAGTCTAACCCCCAAAAATGAGGTTTTCATGCCCTATTTATAGAAAACAAGTCCTAAATTAAATGGGAAACAAATTAAGGAAAGTGTGTTCAGGAACGCATCTTCATTCCACGAGACTGACTCATGCACCGTCAATGGATCTATAGTCCGTGAGTCCCTTCCGTCAGCCAGGACTTAGCAAATATTTCAGCCTCCAAAAATCAGCTTATCTGAAGCAAATGACGGACTTGCAGTACAGATCAATCCCCTTCCGTAGCTCCATACTTGGAATCTTTAAAAATCAGGTACTGAAACCCTCGCAGTATCAATCTACGGATCAACAGTACGGTTCGTAGATGAATCTACGGTCCGTCAATGGCCACCGTGGTTCCACACTCTGTCAGATTTCCCTGATTTTCCTTCCATACCTTGCCTGCTGATCTACGACCATCACCTACGGAGCGTCACTGGACCTACGGTCCGTAGATCACCTCTGTAGGTGCCCTTCTGTAGTTATTTCAGCTGTCGCTTTAGTTTCGCGCCTGAACATCTTTCCTGCAAAACATGATAAAAACACATAAAAACCAATCCAAAAAGGCCCTAGACACACACAACTTGTAAGTGAAATGTATTAGAAATACTGTAAACTCACAGTATATCAACACCCTCAACTTAAATTCATTGTTTGTCCTCAAGCGACGCACTAAAACTCTAAACGACACTTGTATAGAAGCAAGCATTTCAAACACAAGCAATCACATGGCTTTCTACCCCACTCTCTTTGTAGGTACAAAATTTGTTCTCTTAGACTCGATAAGCTAATTAATGCGGATCAAACCATGACAACGATTGACCAACCAACACACAACATACATTGTTTCACTATCACCAAGGTACCAACTCTTCGACAATGTACTAAGTGCCCTTACTTGAAACGAAATCCCATTTTTTTCTTCTTCGCACAATGACCGATGAATTTGAGTACAAGGATTCATTCAACACTCACACTGAGAAATAACTTCAAGTACAGTTAGTGCTCAGTACCATAGGCTTCTCCATATTTTCACTGCTTAGACTCTCCAAACTAGACTCTAGGATCACTATAGGACTTTCTTGGCTTGTAACGTAGGCTCAGGGTTAGGTGTGGTACATTTGGGTACTTCTTAGTGACTTTCTGCCCTCCTTGACATTACACTAGGCTTTCAACCTTTTTTCCCCCTATTTTTGTCATCCTACCGTTTTACCTTCTTTCCCTTGATTTTCTTTAATTACGGATGTGACTTTAATCTTTGCAGTCTTTTTACTTTTATTTTATTTTTCTTTTAGCTTTCAACAAGTCACATCCTTTCCTCTCTTTTTCAACATCAAACTCTTTTTATACCCAATTTTCTTTTGGTTTCCTCTTTCATAGCCACCCTCAACTTCTGGATTTTTCATTGGTTGAGGTGCACAATACCCGATGTAGGGTCAGGGCCAAGATTGAAGTTACTTTTTTTACATTAGCCACCCTCAACATAGGCTTTTGGCCTAGGTCGAGGTACACATGTCCAAGGAGGGACCGGGGCCAACATAGTCGATCATAGGAAGGTGAGTTCGGGGTTTAGAAAGAAATGGTATTATTTTAGGCTCAAAGTATTTGGATCAAAGGGAGCATTTGTTTCATTTGGTCATATCCTTCTTTTAGGCAATTTGCTGACTTATCAGAACAATGACATATGATCACTTCCTAACCTATAGATTGTTGAGTCTTAGCAGGACTAACCGGGCAAGTTCTAGTTTTGCACAAAAACTGTTTGAACACTCAACTATTCTCACACACTCTTGGCACATAGTTTCATTATCAGATTATCAGATTACCCAGTTCAAGTTTCAACTTAAGTCATGCCATCAAATTGATTCATTATCATGTCATACACAGAGCCAACACATTCAGCTAATCATAGCCTATAAATTCTAGCACACATCACAAAATCTGACGGGTATCATTTTTTTAAGACATTATGCTTCTTTCTATTTCATGCTTTTACGCATACGATCCTAACACATGCCGATTCAACATAAATTAAATAGTCTCTTGGGGAAAAAGAATACAGGCAAGAAAACCCCACAAGAGGATCTATGAGTTGGGTTACTCAGATTTCACCCTATCACTCACAATCCATTTACCCCACCCCAACAAAAATAGATGTGATTGTCCCCAATGCATACAAAAGTAGAAAAAGAAAGTGGATTGGGTGAAGCAAATCTGTGGCGCATAGCGCCGGTGAATCATCAACAAGCGGGTGGGTCCAGTTTCCCGGAGCTCGCTGGAATAATAGTTGGGTCACCCTCAGTAGTGCCCACATCATCCAACATAGCACCCTCAGTAGTGATCTCTATCACTCTCACCGCACCAGCAGTGGTGCTCTCAACGCCCCTCATAACAAGCGGGACCTTTACAACTGAAGCAGAACTCGATGCCCCTGCAATACTCTCACGCACCCTCCGCTGGCGCAACTCTTCATCTAAAATCGAGGCCTTTCTAGGCTTCTTATCCTGCCTACACTGTCTCTTTTGAGCTTTTTCCTCCTCAATGCGACTAGAACAGTGTCTTTTATCCTTTGGTATGTGTAGGCGCAAACTTCTCCTCGGTGGTCCCACTGAATAAAGCATCCAACACCGTATCATCAGCCAGTGTAGTAGGTGCAGCTTGAGGCTTAACTGTAGGGGTGGCAAGAATGGCATCAATGTTAGCCCGGAGACTGGCTAATTCAGCCTGAAAAAGGGATAGGTCTATGGTCGGGGCTGGTCACTCGAGGACTCACAATTCAAAAGCATCAAGACGCTTATTAACGGCCTGGACCATCCGGTCCATCATGTCCTCCATCCTTCGCTCCATTCTGGCCTTGGACTCGGCTATAGACTTTTGCATCCACGGCTGGATGTGATGCAACAATGTGGCCATCTGAGCCTCTAATTTCTGTACTCTGGCAAATGGGGCAACAGTATCTCCTAACTGTGGTGTGGATCGGGATGAGCTAGGAGCCACGCTAGGGGCCTGGAAAGAGGAGGCCGAGACAGTATCAAAGTGATCTGGTATAATGGGGTCACCGCCCTATGCCTGCCCCACCGTGTCTGCAAGATCTGCTCCCAAGAGTGGTACCTCAACCTGGGGATCTCTACGAGGTGCTACCACATTTGCCTTATCTCGGATGAGGCCTATCACAATGCCAAATCGGCACTCCAGAGTCCCTGCACAATTGGAAAATCAAACATGGAAAGGGGTAAGTAGTGAAGGTCTTGAATGCCCTCTCGTGAATCTCTGCCAGCAGCATGCGGGCAAAGTCAATCTCCACTCCTGCTACTAATGCTGCAACCATGACCGCTCTGTCCCAAGCGAGTTTGTAGTTAGCTTTTATTGGCGACACCCTATTACACAACAACAACCAGAAGAACTTGGTCGCAAAATTTAGTGTGGCCTTTCGGATACCCAACCATGGTGTGGTGACCCACTCCACACACTCGCCATCAACAACAATGTACTTAGACAACCATAATATAACAACCTCTCACTGCTCAGCATTCCTCTGGAAAGCACCGCTCCACACGATATCCTATCTGTAATCAAACTCCGCTGTGTTTAGTAACCAAATGTGACTTGTGGTAAGCCCATAGAGAAAGCGGTTGATGGTAGCCTGTGATATGTCTACCGGACAACCTCAGACCATTGTGGACGTGGGAGGAACTTGGGCTAAGGGTTTTGATTTCTTGGAGATCGACCCATGGAGAGTGGCAGCATAGGAGGCGCACAACTCCCGCACAATCTCCTTGCTATACGTCCTTAGGTCTCGAGCCATCCAGTCACACTTGTGAAGGTTGAAAAGCCGGTGAATGTTAGGGATAGTATGAAAGCTCCCTGTGAGGACTCTGCGCTCCTATGTAACAATTCGGGCCATCTTCTCTTTATCATTAATCATCTTGGCATCTCGATAGATTTGCCATTGGCCTTCAACACACCATCTGTTTGGCTCACCGGCCACTGGAGTAGGGTTCTCATTCCTTGGTATGGGCACTGACTCTGAGCTAGTGGCCTCATCAGATGAGGCTGCTTGTTCATTCTAGCTGGACCCTGTGGCTGACTTGACGTTGGATCCCAAAGCATGGGCAGACTCGGACCCTGAAGCATGGCTGGACTCAGAGCCCGAAGCATGGGTAGACTCGGAGCCAGACGCAGACCCAATAGCTGAACTGGAAGCAACCCCAGTTGGTGACCCGATCAGTGTGTGCTCCTCATCAGACTGGGAGACAGTGACTACGTCGGGAATCACCTTCCGGGGGGTGCCTCTGGTGGCTCGGGGTGTAGTGGGAGAAGTCCTTAAGTTGGGAGGAACGTATGCTGGATCTCTTTCCGTGTTTGTGTCCTCATCGATTAACCTGAAGCTAGGAGCAACAAATTTTGACTTGCCCTGTTTTGAGTAGGTGACTAGCTTCTTGGGTGCCATCGTACTTGTGGAATTGATATTAATGCCAAAACTAAATCTAAAGAACTAAACAAAAAACTTTAGACTATAAACGAACAGTAACAAAGTCCTAAGAAAATTTCAGACAGAGGCTACAGTAGTCATCCACGGAGGGGACCTACGGTCCGTAGACTGATCTACGGTCCGTGGAACCCTTCCGTGGATCAGCGGACCAACAATATTGGTTGCAGATGGAAACCACAGATGTACAGTATGGTCCATAGATTGATCTACGGACCATAGTCCACATCCGTGGTTTCACAGTTGGTGAAATTTTCAAGAGCATCAACCCACAAACCCAATCTACGGTCCGTAGATTGATCTGCGGTCCGTAGACGGGGTATCGTGGATGGGGTCTGTGCCAAGTTTTAGCCATTCTCAATTTTCAAGGCCACATCTTAGAGAATTTTCAACAATATCCTATTCTAACCATGCATTTCAACATTGAATCATGCTAGTTTGTCATTCTCAAGATTTCGATTAATCATTTTAACAATTATTTAAGACACACTTTGGAACCCTAAGTTGAAACTTACATGTAGACTTATAATCACATACAATAAGGCAACACAATCACTATCTATCATTCCAAGGGTATTGTAACTTCCAATTTTATCATGCAATTTCATCTAACAATTACCCAAGATCAAGACCCGATTCCCGACTTTCTATATTCAATCTATGAATCAAAATTCAAAGTGAGGGGAAAGTCTATTACCTTACAAGCAACATGGAGTGGAGTGATTGCGTGACGACACTAAGTTTTGCAAGACCAAAAAATCACCTCTTCGTTACTAACCTAAAACCGGACCCTTTTTGTGGAATATGGAGTGAGTTGTATTAGAAATGGAAAGGAATTGTGGGAAGGATGGGGGAATGGAAGGGATGATTTTATGGGGGAGTTATGGAGTGATTTAGGGGAGTTGAGGGTGTTTGAAACGGTGGGAGAGTGAATGGAGGGAAGTGGAAATGATTTGAAATTAGGGGAGTTTTAAATAAGGGGGTCCAGGTCGGGTCAGACAGATTTAGGGTTTTGGACCCACGAGACCCCGTCTACGGTCCGTGGGTCGATCTATGGTTCGTAGATTGGGACTGTAGATCACTCTTACACTTGGAAAAATTTAGGGGCTTACCTAGGATATACGGACACCATCCACGGTCCGTGGATAGAACAACAGACCATCGATGGGGTCCGTAGACCTCCGAACCAGACCATTTTCTGTAGATTTTTCATAGCGTACTTGCACATGTAGCAACCATTAGGCTATTCTTTTTACATTTTTTGGACACTTTTTCGACACGGACCCTGTGCTAATTTTAGCCAACACTAAAAAAAACCTAAAACGCCTATCTAAATTGATACAGAGACACAATTAAACAAAGAAAACTACTAAATGGGAAACAGAAACCTATCGTTGGCTAGATTGTACATCTTGGGTTGCCTCCCAAGCAACGCTTGATTTAACGTCGATGTACGACGCAAGTTTCTTGATTACTCAGACTTCATCAAGATTGTAGGCCTCAATCACTTCTTGCCCACTTTCAGCATTTCCTAGACAGATCTTGATCCTTTGTCCATTTACCATGAACCTTGTTCCTTCACTATTCTCAAGCTCAACCGCTCCATGGGGGAACACTTTTATGAGCAAAAATGGCCCAGTCCATTAAGACTTGAGTTTGCCTGGAAACAAGCGCAACCTATAGTTGAATAGAAGCAGAAGATCACCAACCACAAATTCTCGCTTTTCAATTCTTTGATCATGATACCGCTTCATCTTCTCTTTGTACTAGGCTGAACTTTCATAAGCTTTTAGGCGAAACTCATCAAGCATATTCAAGTCATTCATTCTTTGATTCGATGCGGTGCCCCAATCCAAATTTAGCTTCTTCATTGCCCACATCACCTTATCCTCTAGCTCTACCGGTAAATGTCAAGACTTCCCATATACAAGTTGGTAAGGAGACATACCTATGAGGGTCTTGTATGCAGTGCGATAGGCCCATAGACCATCATCAAGCTTTCTTGACCAATACGTTCTATTAGCATTCACAGTCTTTGCCAAAATCTGTTTGATTTCTCTGTTGGACACTTCAACTTGACCACTAGTCTGCGGATGGTAAGGAGTGGCTACATTGTGGTGGACACCATATTTCTCAAGTAGTGCCTTGAACAACTTATTACAAAAGTGAGAACCTCCGTCGCTGATAATTGCCCTCGGTGTACCGAATCTGGAGAAGATATTCTTTTTCAAGATGCAGTGACACTTTTACCTTCTTTGTTGGGGAGCACAATTGCTTCCACCAACTTCGATACATAATCAACCGCAACAAGAATATACTTCATCACATATGAGCTCACAAATGGGCCCATAAAATCAATGCCCCATACATCAAACAACTCTATCACCAATATCGGATTCATAGGGAGCTCTTGCCTCTTTGAAATCCCTCCTTCTCTTTGGCAACAATCACAAGACTTGGCGAAATCATGAGCATCTTGGTGGATGTAGGCCAGTAGTACCCACACTGCAAAATCTTATGCGCTATCCGAATACCACTATGATGTCCACCAATAGGCGATGAATGGTATGCTTCAAGTACACTCAACATCTCAACCTCGGGCACACATCGACGAATAATCCCATCAGCACAACTATGATACAAGTAAGGTTCATCCCAAAAATATTTCTTCTCATCATGCATAAACATTCTCCTCTGGTGAAAAGACAAGTCCGGGGGCACCAAATCGCTTGCCAAATAATTAGCAAAGTCTGCGAACCATGTAATCAAATCATGAGAAGCAGCCAATACCTATTCATCTGGAAAAGGATCATTAATTTCAGCCCTATCTCCAAGCTTTAGCATAACCTATTCCTCTAATCTGGACAAGTGATCGGCAACTTGATTTTCGGTCCCCTTTCTAATTTTTACCACAAAATCAAACTCTTGCAGCAACAATACCCATCTAATCAATCTTGGTTTTGCATCCTTTTTCGCCATCAAATACATCAATGCAGAATGGTCAGTATGCACTATGACCTTACTACCAAGCAAGTAGGATCAAAATTTCTCGAATGCAAAAACCACCACAAGAAGTCTTGTTCGATCACAGTATAATTCTTCTAGGCCACATTTAGAGCTTTGCTAGCATAGTAAATAGGGTGAAGAATTTTCTCTTTCCTCTGTCCTAGTACCACACCAAGCGCCACTCCACTTGCATCACACATTACCTCAAATGATTGTCCCCAATCAGGTGAAATAATGATAGGTACAGTGACCAACTTCTCCTTCAACTCTCCAAATGCTCTCAGACAAGCCTCATCAAAATCAAACTTATACTCCTTTTCGAGCAGTTTGCACAATGGGTGTGCAATTTTTGAAAAGTCTTTTATGAATCTCCTATAAAACCCAGCATGCCCAAGAAAACTTCTAACACCTTTTACAGAAATAGGTGGCGGATGCTTTTCTATTACCTCAACTTTAGCTCTATCAACCTCAATACCTTTCTTTGAAATTCGATGACCCAACACTATACCTTATTTAACCATGAAATGACACTTCTCCCAATTCAACACCAAGTTGCAGTCTTCACACCTTTTAAGCACCTCGGCCAAATGATCCAGACAACGATCAAAATAATCACCTACAACTGAAAAATCATCCATGAACACTTCAATAGTGTCCTCTACCATATCAGAAAATATCGACATCATACAGCGCTAGAAGGTTGCTGGAGCATTGCACAACCCAAATGACATCCGTTTGAAAGCAAAAGTCCCATAAGGGCAAGTGAAGCTGGTCTTCTGAAGCTATAGAAATTTGATTGTAGCCCGAATACCCATCGAGAAAATAATACCAACCCTTTCTTGCAAGTCTATCCAACATCTGGTCTGTGAATGACATAGAAAAGCGGTCCTTTTCTGTCCACACATTCAACTTCCGCTAATCCATACAAACTCTCCATCCAGTCACAGGCCTCATTGGAACAAGCTCATTTCTTTCATTTGGAACCACAGTAATACCACTCTTTTTAGGCACACACTGCACATGACACACCCAACTACTATCTGCAATGGGATAAATAACTCCCGCATCTAGCCACTTGGTGATATCCTTTTTAACTACCTCTTGCATAGGTGGATTTAATCTTCTCTGGTGCTCGATACTGGGCTTATGATCTAGCATGAGTTGGATTTTATGAGAGCAAATACCGGGAGGAATCCCAATAATATCCGCAATAGTCCACTCAATAGCTCGCTTGAACCTCTTTAACACAGTCACCAAGCACTTTACCTGTCTCGCATTCAAATCTGCCGCAATGATGACTGACAAAGTATTATCTCTGCCCAAGTATACATACCTCAAATGCGGTGGTAGAGCCTTAAGCTCCACTTTCGGTGCCTCCACAATAGATGGTCTTGCGGGTGGGGACTCGCGATTCTTCATGTCTAACTCATACTTCTTTGGTTTGGACAGATATTCACACCTATTGAGTGCGGCTACCAACTCATCATACTCTTCAATATGATCACTATCAAAATTCATCATAACTGCTACTAGTGCCTCAACACCTAGTCGCTCTTCAATTTGTACTTCTGTCCCACTCTCTACTTTGTAAGTTATAGCAGATACAGTTTGGCGCTCACCACTCTGCTTCATGGACCTACAAATATTGAAAGTTGATTCTTCATTGTTCAGTTTGAACTTCATCTGTCCCTTTTCCATATCAACCAACGCATGCCCTGTGGCAAGAAATGGTCTCCCAAGGATGATAAGAACCTCAAAATCAACCTCACAGTCAAGAATCACAAAATCTGCCGGAAAAATGAAAGATTCCACTTTTACTAGCACATCATGGAGTACACCAGTGGGCCTTTTCACAGTCTGATCGACCATCAGTAACCGCATTGTAGTGGGGTTTGGGTCCCCTAGAACCAACTTCTTGTAAATAGACAATGGCATGAGGTTGATGCTAGAACCAAGATCACACAATGCCTTAGCAAAGTGTAACAATCCGATAGTACATGGAATTGTGAAGGCACCAGGATCCTCCTTCTTTTGCACAAGAGACCTTGTGGCAATAGCGCTACAATGCTGCAATCTATCATCATCTTCACTCACATACCTCTTCTTTGTTACCATATCTTTCATAAACTTTGCATACCTAGGCATTTGTTCCAAAGCTTCTATCAACGGAACGTTGATGGAAAGCTGCTTCAATATAGTAATAAACCTGCGATATTTACCATCTTCAGTCTTCTTCACTAATCTTTGTGGAAAAGGTGGTGGATGTCTAGGTATGGGGACCACTTTCTGAGATATCTCTGTTTCTTTCTCTGTCGCTTTCTCAGACTTTTCTCTAACCTCTATCACATTATCTTCTTTTCAAATCCCAACTTCCACCACAGACGGCATAGATGGATCAATAGTTTGCGTACCACCTCGAGTACTAACTGCCATACAATGGCCGTCATTCTTTGGATTCTGGTTGGTGTTGCTAGGAAGAGTACCAGGTTGACGTGGGTTTGCTGTAGTAGACAACTGGGCCATCTGCTGCTCTAGATGCTTTATTGACACTGTATGGGCATCAACCTTTTAACCAATACCAGACAAGTCATTTCTCATCTCCTTCACATTCTCATCAGCTGCATCAAACCTTCTCATCATTTTCTGCATCATATCTTCAATACGCGCCATACTTTCTCCAGCTTCCCTAGTACCAGATTCCTGATTTTGAGGGGGAACATAAGGTCCAACTCGATCATTTCTGTTGCCATAGCTGTTTCGGTTGTAGTTGTTGTCGCGATTGAAGTTCCCATCCCAGACATATTGACCCTCTCGTTTGTAATTTCCATAGTTCTGACCTTGGTTTCCTTGACCTTGGCACCAATTTTTCGTGTTGGATCCTTGAGCATTTGGTTGGAAACCCCCCGTCTAATCATTCACATCATAAGCATCCTCTTCATAGTAACACTCTTCCACTGGTGGTGGAGTTCTAGCCAAGTAGTTCACATCATTTACCTTTTCTACACCTCCGCTCACATGCTTCGATACCAAACCCAATCCGGTCCTCATCTGAGCCATCTTTTCACGAATCTCATCCACATACTAGTTGTTTGTAGCATGAACGGCAAATGTGTTTCTCCTAGTATCCGACCTCCTAGTGCTCCATGCTTTATTATTGCGAGAGATCTTCTCCAGCTTTTCTGCGATCTGTGCGTATATGCACTCACCATATGAACCTCTAGCAAAGTATCCAACACTGGTTTTTTGTTATCATCCTGACCTCGATAGAAATATTCCTTTAGTGACTCATCATCAATACGGTGATCCGGAACACCTCTTATGAACGAAGTGAATCTGTCCCATGAGCTACATACAGACTCTCCAGGTAATGCCACAAAATTATTGACCCTCTATTGTGATTTAGCTTCTTGGACACTGGGTAATACCTTGCTAAGAACACATCCCTCAGTTTGTTCCATGTATAGATTGAGTTATAAGGCAGCTCAGTGAACCATATAGCAACATCGCCTGTCAGTGATAGAGGGAACACTCTCAATCCGATGACATCAATATCCAAGTCTGGCCGACCTACACAGCTTTTGCAGACTAACCTTATCTTGGCTATGTGAGCATGTGGGTCCTCCGATGGCAACCCTGAGAACAAGCCCCTCGCTGTAAGCATCTGCATCAAGCTACTGGTTACCACAAATGTGTGCCCCGGAAGCAGATGAGGTAAGACTAGAGGTCCACCTTCAATTGGTGATAACCCGAATGAAGATTAATTTTTGAGAAATAACTATCCCCTTGAAGTAAGTCAAACAAGTCATCAATTCTTGGAAGAGCATACTTGTTCTCAATGGTCACCTTATTCAATTAACAATAATCAATACATATTTGAAGAGACCCATTCTTCTTTCTAACAAACAACACCAGAGTACCCCATGGAGAAATACTCGGTTGGATAAAACCTTTATCCAAAAAATATTTTAGTTGCTCTTTCAACTCTTTTAACTCTGCCGGAGCCATTTTATAAGGAGGGATATATGTTGCGTATCCCGGAGGAGATCAATACCAAAATCTATTTTCCGCTTGGGAGAAATACCGGGCAAATCATCGGGGAAAACTTCCAAGAATTCACTAACCACGGAAACCGACTCAAGAGAAGGGGTTTCAGAATCTACATCCCCCACCCTAGAAACATGGTAAAAACAATCTTTTGAGATAATCTTTCTAGCATTAAGGTAGGACACAAATTGACCTCTAGGCATAGAATCTCCCCTCCCCCCTTCCATTCTAGGATAGGCTCATTTGGGAATTAGAATCTAACCCCTCGAGTTCTACAATCAATAGAGACGTAACATGCATGCAACCAATACATACCAAGAATTACATCAAAGTCTAACATGTCAAGCTCTACCATGTCAACAAGAGTAACTCTATGCGATAAGGAAAGTGTTATATACCCTCTTAGCGACCACATAATCACTAACAAAGGTAGAGACCGAAAAATGTTCTAAAAACACTTCTGGAGGACCATTAAACCTCATTGCAACATAAGGCGTTACAAAAGATAAAGTAGCACCGGGATCTAACAAGGCATACACATCACGAAGAAAGACTTTTAACATATCGGTCACTACATCCGGGGAGCTCTCTTGGTCACCTCGGGTTTTGAGAGCATTGAAGCGGTTTTACTTTGGAGCATTTGAGTTTAAACCACTAGGAGGAGCTTGCTCGCCCTCGCTTCCTTTTGCCGTGAGCATAGGGAAATTCCTCACTTGATGACCACTCTTACCACAACCATAGAAACCGTCCGTGCTAGCTAGGCACTTACCATCATGTTGCTTTCCACATTTAGAGCAATTTGGCCTAGCCAAAGAAGAACCACCTCCATTTTCCCCTTAAGGTCCAGGGTTACACACCCTCTCTTGGTTGAACTTAGAAGGAGTGTTAGAGAAACTTTGATTGGAGAACCTTTGTCGAAATCTAGGTTGACCTTGTCCATCGGCCCTTGTGTTGGAGAAGTTCCCATTATTGGTTCTAGCATTTTTCACCTCCCTATTCTTTTCATTGAGTTTCGATTCCTCAATTTGTTGAGCGTACACCAAAAGCCTTGAGATATCCATGTCATGGAGGAGCATTGCCGAACGACACTCTTTTTTAACCAAGTTGGACACTCCTGACATAAACCTACTAATCTTAGCCCTTGAGTCCTACACCATAGTTAGAGCATACTTGGAGAGTTGGGTGAGCTTTAGATCATACTCCTTAACACTCATACTTCCTTGACGAAGGTTGATGAACTCTTGCACCTTTGCTTCCCTAAACTCGAGGGGAAAGAACCTATCAAGAAATGCCAATTTAAACAATTCCTATTTCACCGGACACGCTCCTACGTGTCTCTCTCCCTTCCACTGATCATACCATACTTGAGCCATATCTTTTAGTTGGTAAGCGGCTAGCTCCGCCTTGTCTTATAGAGACACCCATAATAACAAGTACTTTATATACCTCGTCAATAAACCTTTCAGGATCCTCTTCCACTTTGGAGCCATGAAATTCTGGAGGGTTCTTTCATGCAAAATCCCTAACCCTTGAAGAAGTCGTACCCATAATTGGGTTCATGGGGGCTACCACTTCTTTATTGGCTTGTGCCGTCACCGCTTGTTCCAATATTTGGAAAATTGACCTAAACTCTGTTTGAGTTACATTCTCAATCGAAGGATCTATCGGAGCCTGGGGAGCTTAAGGAGGAGCTCCTTGATTCACATTGTCATCCTCCATCCTTCTAGCATTATTCCTTCGTGTATTCATATCTTGAAGACACAGGACAAGGATTAGGAGAGAGATCTTTTTTGAGTTAAACTCTAAGGCCCAACTTAAGAGTAATGAGGAAGTGAAATCTCCTAAACATCTTGTAGACTGCAATTCATAAATGTGGCACGCTTCAACCTTATGAACAAGACTCTATGAGAACGGCTTATGAAGAATAATCATAGAACCAGTCTAAACCTTGTGCTCTCATACCAAGTTTGTCACGACCCAGGGGTACTCCCCAGATGTGACAAGGCATATAAAACCCCGAAGAACTACATACAAGCCACTTAGTCCTCATAACATAAGAAATAGAACAATAAGAGTAAAACACATTTCAATTCTTTAAAAGTTTTTAATAAACGAAAGCGGAAGTCTAGACACTTGTCTCATTATAGCAATCTATTACAATAGTGAATGAAATAGGGCCTAACCCACAGAACATGTTCAAAAGGGAAAGTATATGAAAGAAACTAGACATATGAAAATCCATCGTCGAACCATGAACACTCACCATGCTCGGGAAAACAAACCAATCCAAGCTCTAGCCACAAGTATGATCACCTCGAGTGCCGGACCCTACACGGGAAAAATGTAGGCAAAGTAGGCGTTAGTACTAAAATGCACTAAGTATGGTAGTCATCCATTAAAACATTAGAAACATGAAAAAGGGACATTTCATTTGAAAGCATGCATTTATCAAGTGTAAACATCACCATAGAGATAGTTGAGAAAACATAGGCCATAACATCATCTTTAAAGCTTTTGAACACTTACAGAATACTTCTTCAAAAATCCCTTAGTTCGTTATTACACTTCTTATTCTAGTGGAAAATAAGCCTTAACCGACATGAGACCATGTGAGCCTTAAGATAGAATTTTGTGACTCCCTCACCGAAAATGGTTGGTCTACTTGCCTACGGTAGAACATGTAACTCTTAGCTTAGGTGGATCCACTAGCTAAATATCCTACGAGGGCACATAGTTTATGGGATAAGGAGATTGTTACTAGAAACCTGACCTTTCTAATGGGGGAGGTTCCATCTCAAGAGATTGCTTCTAGAAACCCGACCTTTCTAATGGGAGAGCCTCCATCTCATACAATATCCACTAGGTTCTAAGCATTAAATTCCCACAGATTAGTTAATTCTTTATTAGCATCATTTCTCATGAAAGGGCGCCATTGGACTACTGCTTCAAGGTTCATCATTCGAATAGCTATTCTTAATTACTCATGAAAAGGCGCCCTTGGCCTACTGATTCAAGGTACCTTACTATGTGATAAAACCTTTCACATCATGTTGATTGTGAGTTCATGGGAATATAGTTTCAATCAGCCCACAAAACCAACATATTCATTAACACTTCACTCTCAAAGTGTACTCATAGCATTTACATAGGTTTTATGAAAACATGTTTTATCTCATACTTTACCTCCTTGAGGATCACAACTCACTTTCAATCAACACATATAGAATCTAATCATTAGACATGTATATCATTATAATTCATGTGACTCAATCACCTCATGCATAAATTCATAAACTTCATCTTTCATCAACAATTACCCACATGCATATAATCAACTTTAAGAAATATGGGAAAGTTCATGGGTTCTTGGGAAAACATCATAAAACTTATAGGAAATCATCAATTCATGCTTAATATAACTCAATTGATTCATAAAAATCAAGTTAGAAAGGAACCCATGACTTTTGAATCAAACCCTAACAATTGGGGATTTCTGTAACTTGAAATTGAAGGTTTTAAGAGTGCTCCATGGGTGAAAGCTACCCATGGATGGAAACCACCATAACTTACTCTAATTACTAGTCTTTAATGGAGAATTTAGATCCTTAGCTTCAAACTCTAGTTGAATCTTCTTCTTCGAGAGAATATTTGGGAGGAGATTTTGCTTTTTTTTTGGGATTTAGAAAGAATGAAAAAGATGGGGTGAATTTGGGGTTAAAAGGGCTTATATAGGGGTTCTAAATGAAGGCAAAACGGCATCACTATACTTTTATTAAAATTGGAAAATACCCACATGCCCTTAAAATAACTGCTTATTCACGAACCATGGACCACCATCGATGGACCATGGATGGACCTACGGTCCGTTTTACACATCCGTTGCTAACTTCAGAAACATTTTGACCAAAAATTGAACCCTGTAAAATGGAGCGTGGACCGACCCACATTCCGTAGGTCCCTCCGTGGTCCATGCTTGGACCTTCTCCTAGTGACCCATTGGCGGACCCACCCGAGGAGCCGTGGTCTGACCCATCGTCCATCCTGGTGAACTGTCGTTTGGTCATCAGAGACCATGATTTTTTTTGGGGTTCTAAAATTTTGGCTAAGTGTCAACCCATCTGACATTTGTTGTCAAACTTTTGACTTGTTTTGTTTGATTTTGACAATGTCTACTTCTAAAACAAATTTGAACCGCATCTTTACTTCTTAATAGAATTTGATACGGTACCGCTCACTGTGGGTTTGACCCCAACCTTTCGTTAGGTTATATACTAAATTATTATCTCATACACCTAGTATTGGATGAGGTGTAGTTGAGCATTTATAAAAAATGGCATCGTTGCATGTGAGTGGTGTTATTGAATTATTTTATTGAAGTTAGCTTGTGATTTTATTGTGGTATAGTCAAACCAATTACTGTTTTTTGTTGCTTGTTGCCTTCGAACAGGTGACGAAATGAGCGTAAATGGTAGTATTGCCAGCCAGCTAGGCCATAATAATGATATTGTCAATCTGAATGATATGAACGAGGCCAATGTGAATGATATACACTTGGGTGGTGTTGGAGCAATCAAGCTACCATCGGTCGCGTGGAATGTAGTTTTCCATGTAACGACCACAATGCTACAACTCTTGCAATTGAAGGGGCTATTTGGTGGTTTAGCACATGAAGACCCCCACGACCACATTAAAAATTTTGTGGACATTTGTGGCCCTTTCTTGTTCAAGAATATATCCCAAGAGTCGGTTAGACTCAGGTTGTTCCCATTTTCATCGAGGGGAGAGGCTACCAAATGGTTAGCCAATTTTCCAAGGGACTCAATAACAACTTGGGATGAATTGACGAAAGCATTGTACACATGATTCTTTCCTCCTTCAAGGATGATGTCTTTAAGAGATAATATCCAAGGTTTTAAATGCTTGGATGGTGAGCCGATCCATGAGGCTTGGCTTCGGTTTCAGAAATTGCTAATTCAATCCTCGACTCATGGAGTCCCAAATAATGTTTGCTTTAGTATTTCTACCGGAGTCTAGACTCGGTGAACAAGGGAGTGACTGATCAACTTGTCCAAGGTGGTATTATGCAACAGCCATTTGAGATTGCTTATGTGTTGCTTGTTAACATGACAAAGATCAACCGAGCTTGGTATACAAGAGAGGATCACGTATTGCCCTTGACATTTAGGATGACGAAAGAATAGATTGAAAAGGATCAAGAGAGGGATCATAACATGGCTAAAATGATGACCCAATTGGATCTCTTGTCAAAGAATATCATGGGTAGTTGTACTAGAGCAGTGAATGATGTTAGTGTTAGCATGGTGACCTCTGAGGATGCGCATTTTGATGCATTGTACAATGAGGAAGTGAGTTTCCTTGCAAATCTAGGTGGTGGTTTCCATTCGAGTTATCTAAGGCCGGGCGAGAATCAAGGTTGGAATAGAGAACGTGATTACAGTTGGAGACACCGTGAAAAGGAATGGCGTGATCACAATACAATTTGGAAGGAGAAAGGTGGGGACAAAGAGAGATATGTACCTCATCATGAGCATCAAAAGCCCAAGGATCAAAAGGTTGACTCGAAGAATTTATGCACTGAATATATGATCTCACGAATTATCAACAAAGTAAAAGGGTCAGACAAAGTGTTGAAAGAGATAAATGATGACATTTCAACTCTTAATCAGACAGTGACCTCTCACTCTGTCTCCATTAAACAACTGGAGACACAAATGGGTCAAATCTCGACTCATTTGAATCCAAGGCCAAAAGGAGGGTTGCCTAGTGACACAATGGCCAATCCCAAAAATGGAGTTTGACTTAGTATCTCCATCGTGCCACGACATTAAATAAGGCGCTTCTTGGGAGGCAACCCAAGTTTTTGATGTTTCTAAATTTTTTTTTTGAATAACGGGTGTTGGAAAAGAAGTAGTAGGCGAGCTAAAAGTCCAATCGACAACACGCTGAATATGTTGGCATGCCCGATTTGGACCACCATTGGAGCCACCCAACTTGATGGGGGATTCTGTAAAACTCAGCGGTCCAAAAGTTCAATCATCGACTCACCGAAAAGTTGGCGAGCCCGATGTGGACCACCGTTTGAACCCTAAATTGCTGGGAATTATGTAAAACTCGATGGGCTAAAGGACCCCTCGGTGCATCACTGAGTGGGTTGGCAACCACGACTTACTTAGCCGACTAGCGCGTGAATTGAAGAGATTTAAAAAGGCCAAATGGTGTTAAGTTCAAAAACCTTTTCACTTTCATACTTTTTAACTCTTGTGATTTCACAATCGATCAAAAAATTTCATCTTCCCATATTTTTTTCTCATTTTTCTTGGGATCATTTGCTCATGGATTTCTTTGCTTCTTAGCTTTACAAATTTTGGTATTGAAGGTTGGTTTTCCGAACCTCATTTTTAAATAGGGTGTTGAAATCAAATGCATGATCATTTTGTGATTGATACCTGTGTGTAATGTTGTTTGGTTTATCATGTGATAGTTCGTTTCCCCATTCTTCATTGAAATCGTAATTACTTGGTGTTAAATGGTAAATTCTCATGTCGTTGATCGTTAAAATTGAGTTAAAATTGTTGGGTTGTATGGATAATGTTGTGGGTCTAGCGGGGTGAAGAATGAATAACCCCAGATTGTGCTAGTTATTGAATTTTGTCCGATGATAGAGCGATTTACGTCATTCTTAAGGACAAAAAATGTCAATTGGATAATTTTAGACAAATTAGGGGAAGTCTGAATACACCGAGGGGATGGGTCCTGCTTTAATTTCATAATGTGAGTGTTTAATTTTTTTTTCGTGGGTTGTGAGCTTCATTTGGGAGTATAAGGCAAAAATCAGGCACGTTTGGATATTTGGCGAGCTGGGTCGAGCTAGGTGAGTGGTTCAGCGATTTGCCTGATGTCTCTAGATCACCTTTTCATTCCCTAAATTGTGAGTTGGGATTCTGTAACTTTCGGCGATGCACCTTGGCTCGCCGAGTTCACCTGGAGACTCGCCAAAAGTACTTTTTGATCGCCCTTATGTGCCCCAAATGTCTTAATTGTTTCTGTAACCTTCCATGAGCTACTTCTAGTTCACCCAAAGGTGTCGGCGATCTGCCGAATGGCCCTATACATCGCCAACCAGTATTTAATATTTAGTATTTTTGTTCAAGGAGCTTTTGGCGAGCCAGACATGGCTCGCCAAAGTGGTTCGGCGACTCGCCGACAAGTTCACCGAGTCTTCCTGCAATTTTTTTTCTGAAATTCTTCGTAACTTTATCTAATGATTACCGCATTATTTTTCAGGCGTGGCTAGACCCAAAGTAGCTGGTAGAGACCAACCGCCTCGAAAGCAGGTACAAGTAATAACTATAAATAAGAAAGTCGCTTCTTCCCGAGCAAAGATTAAGAAACTCCCGTTGAAAGAGGGAAAAGGCAAGGGCAAAGGCCCAGTGCAACCCACACCTAAGGAAGAGAGCTCCAACAGTGAGGGGATCTATGCCACATACCTCACTGCATCTGACCATGAGGGTAGTTCTCAGGATGGGTCTCCGGCCTCCATCTCCGAGATGGAAGACGATCAGTTACTGCATGCACAAAAAGAGGAGCTACGCTACAAATTGGTAAATGATCCATCTAGGATCCATGCGCCTCCGATGCCTACTCCTCCTCCAGCATATACAGTGGTCCTAGCACCACCATTTCAGGGTCCTCCTCCCCGATCTCTCAACAAACTAAATACCAAGGTATTGAGGACAATGTTGGATGAGAAAAGCTTGTCTACTACGGTGTGGTGGAAAAACATCTAGAGGTGTGGGACACTCTAAGGTTCCACAAGTTTGAGGTTTTCACCAAACCTTGGGGCCCATACATTCCTACTTGGTTCCGGGAGTTTTATGAGGCATATAGAGAGTTGGTGCTGAAACGGAAGAAGAATGCTAGTATGTTCAAACCGGTGGATGAAGTGAAGGTTAGAGGTAGGAAGGTGAAGTGAAGCAGCTTAGACATAAATGATGTACGTGGGTGTTCAGGGGACTTTATGCATGACTACCCGAACTTAATCAATACGCATACCCTGGATGATTTAATTAGTTGGCTGGCACCTGTCATTTTTGATGTAACCCCGAGGTGGATGCTGAGATAGAGAAGAAGAACTTGAATGTAGCCGCTCAGTATTGGTTCTAGTTCATCAGCAACACCATCATTCCCTCTCAGAATGAATCCATCCTTCGACAACTGAAGGTTGCTTGTCTTGGGTTTATCATATCGCGGTAGAGGTTGAATTTGGGGTTGCTGATTGAGCAGGAAATGACCATGAAGGCCAAGCAGAGCCAGACCTCATTCCCTTTCCCCATACTAATTACTGAGTTGTGCCAGCGAGCCCATGTCCCTAGTGTGGAGAAGACGGGTATAGAGGTGACACCCACTTCTTCTACTGATATTCGTCATATTGAGGCCAAGTACATGCGGGATGAGGCTGACAGGAGGAGGAAAGCACATGTGGATACATGCCCGGAGGTCGAGGTTGATCCTACTGAGGTAATCATGACCCCTCAGGCCAGTGGGTTCTCGGGTACTTCTAGATCCTCTATTTCAGGGACCCCTAGTACTTCTCCATAGTATTTCTGTTGCATCCCCTCCAACTAGTTATGCTGCTGCTACCTCCAGACTCCCTATCACCCAGGCCATGCTTTATAAGATGGGCTATCTGGCCTAATCTGCTGATATGCGTGCCTCTCGGGTAGAGGTCACCGTGCCTGGGTTGATAGAGTGGGCTATTGCTGCTGCCCAAGCTCTTATTAGGGTTGAGTTGATGGAGCATAGATAAATGATTGAGGGCCACATGCTGGCGTTTGATGCCCTTACTGTAAGGGTTGAGCAGTGTGAGAAGAGCCAAGGGGCTACTATTGTCATGATGACCTTGAAGGCCGATGTTATTGGGCTACGTAGAGATGTGGACAAGATGAAATCCACTAATTTAATGATGTTGTTTTGGATTGTGGATATTTCTTGGATGTCGAGTTGTGATATTTTGGTGGGTTCTGAGATTCCTCTGGCTACTACGACCGGAGAAAATACTAGGGTCGATGATGCAGATGTTGAGTCCGAGGTAGAGACAGATGATGAGCAACTTGGTGTTGGAGAGGAGACTTTCTATGGTAGGCTTCAGTGGAGCCAAGGATGTTGATATGTCGGGCACTAATGCATAGACAGATGGAGTGACTGTTATGTAGACTTCACCCTATGCCTAGCCTTGCAGGAAGACTCTTTGCCTTCATTTATGTTATTTTTCGACTGTTTTGATTATTTCTTTGCATTTGAGGACAATTGCGATTTTGTTGGAGGAGTGAGGTATTTCCATACACACTTCAATTGGGTTGTATTTGTTTTGTGAATGTTGGATCATATTTTTAGTTTATATATCTATATCTTGGTCTCTGATCCATGTTGGCCTATTTTTTTGAATCGCAAATCATTTTTACCCTAATTTAAAAATTGCCACCTCTTGTTGTGTGAATGTGGTTGTTCTTTTACAATTTTGAGTGTCGGTTTTGGTCAATACTGATGTCTTAAATAGTGCTCTTGATTGAATGACATGTGTGTGCAAATCTGATGAGGCGAATTGAGTTTCATAAGTCATATGTGAAATCATAGCATCTTATTGTGACTATGCGATTTGTTGAGCGGAACTCTTGTGATGACCATTGCACCTTTGCAAAAATGGTTAAGTTTTGTTTTGTTAATTGTGTTGGATGCCATGTGTGGTGAGATTGACTTGTAATGCATGTTTGGTTTTACCTAGAACTTACCCCGTTGGTACGATTGGCTTATGTGAGTGAATGATAGAGATTATCTTAGGCAATTTGAGGAGAGTGAATTTTTTTTATCATTATACCTCTTTGTGACCACCTTGTGAAAGTGTGAATTTAGCTTTGCACCATTTGAGCCTATCCTTTTCTTAGGAAGAAACTTGAGCACAAGTGACCCCTTTTCTTTCCCACCTATAATCTTCATGAGGTGTTGGTTGTTATAAATAGCCAACTTAGGCCTTTGGGTGCAGTGAAAAAGGAGGTAAATAAAAAAGTTTGAGAAATTCTCCCCCTTTTGAAAGATCTTGTTGAAAAACATGGAACCCTCAATGTAACACCTCATATTCTATGTGTACTAGTTCTATTTATCTGACGCTTATAAATTTCCTTCTGGAATAGTTATGGACTTGGTTTCCTATGCAACTAGTGACAATATAATATGCTTATAGTGAATTGTCCGTAGATTTTAATGCGACCGGATTAAGTTGACGT
Source organism: Solanum boliviense (assembly GCA_029582625.1). NCBI lineage: Eukaryota > Viridiplantae > Streptophyta > Magnoliopsida > Solanales > Solanaceae > Solanum > Solanum boliviense. The sequence goes on from JAJOOJ010006837.1 coordinate 22,355, forward strand.
TGATTGAAGTACTTAAACTTAAGATCATAAGGCGGTATTGGAGTCAAAAGTTTAAAGTGAACTAGTGTATATAAGTTTTAAGTTAAGTTAAAAGGTATTAAGGTCTAGTAATCGAATAAAATATTGAGGTGCTTGCTTCATTTAAATAAGCTAGTAGGTGACAAGTGGGTGCATCACCTACTTTGACTTATTGACAAGCCTAAAGAACCAAGTAGGTGGATCACCTACTAAGACCCTTTTGACTAGATTATTGGGCCAAGTACACTACCACCTACTTGCATTAATTATGGCCCAAATTGAGTTGACTAGACAGATAGTTCGCAGAAAGACCCAACAAGTGTTGGAGTCCTCAAAGGCCCAGGTTGAAAAGCCAATTAGGTCGGTCATCTACTTGACAATATATGGCATAAAATTGGCCAAAAATGTCATCCAATGCACCTCCTTTTTGAAGGGAAAAAGATCAGATAGTTTGCTTCATTTTAAACCTGCAAAATTTCAGATTTATTAAGTTTCTTTAGCTCTTGGTCTTTCTTGGATTAACACAACATCCCTAAACGGCCTTAGGGTTCTTGAATATTGTCCCCCTTTTCAAGTAAAAGTTTGTAGGAGAGTTTAAGTTCTTGAAGTACGAGTTTAGAGGATAAATTTCTAGAAATAAGGTAAGGCTACTGCCCATTTTTTTCTCTCATTAAATGCAGGTTTGGGGTAGAGAATTTTGTATATATTTGTCAATAACTCATGGATGGTGATGAATTCTTGAGTCCAATATTCTCCTATTATGTTGAAGGATTTCTGGGGATTGATAGTGGTCGTCTTATGTAAATTGTTGTTGGGGGCAGCTTGGGTATCTTGACAAAGGATGTATGAAGTTGTATTAATGTATAGAAGAAGGGTGTGGTGATTTACCATTTGTGTAAGGGTTATATAGGCATACTGTCCATCAAGTGTTTAGCTAATGTTTTACGAGGCCCTTAAATGATTAGCTGCTAAAATTCGTTTAATCATGAATGATGTTATAGATTAACACCTCAAAGGGAGGTTGAATCATGATAGTTGTATTGGTTAGAAAGTAGGGTATGAAAGGCTATTTCATTTTCTCTTTCTTTGGCATGAACCAAACGCTTGTATTACAAAGTAAGCTTTCTAAGTGGCCTTGGTAGTGAATGATCCATAGTTGCAGTTCCTACTCCCTAGAGCATTACAATGAAAACTTTAATATAAGTTTATTACTAAATGTACGTGCTTACTCTACCAAGTATTAGCATGCAAAGTTTAAACATGTTTCATCGTCAAAGTACTAACCCTTGGCAAGTATTCCTCTTATATAAATCAAAATGATATTAGATTACACATGGTACATATGTTTATATGTTGGATATACAATCTGCCCATATCTTGCCAACTTGCCTCAATTGTCTATTCCATCATATATGTCATCTTTTCACATGTTCATATGTTCCCTTTATTGGTTATTACTCCAATTGTGTTAGACAATAATGTTACCTCAAGAGATCCCAACTTACTCTATTTTATATTTTATATGTACTTACTTGGAGTATGTATCCGTCCCTAAGTTGAATCTGCCCATGTTCTCCCTTGGTTCCACTTTCATGTACATAGTATTTGATATAAATTAGTAAGTATTTTGATATCATATAGAGTTCAAATCTCTTTGCTGAATGTTAAATGACTTCACTTGTGATAGGTGCTTCAAGTTGAGCTATCAAAATGCTTACTTAGTAATATAAGCTCCAAAATATTACATTGGTGTCACATTTTCTACCCATGTCATTGTATTATCTTAAGTCCATATTCATATGTCTTTTACTACTAGTCCGTAGTTCCAAATCTCAACAATGATTATGACCACCAAAACAACAATCTCAAAAGTGTTATGAACATCAAAAGAACAATCTCAAAATAGTTATGCACATCAAAAGAACAATCTCAAAAGAGTTATGAACATCAAATGAAAAATCTCAAAGATTAAAGAGACAAGGTAAAATGAATATGTATAATTATGGGTGGCAGCCCAGGGGCAAATGCCTAGCATGAGTGGATCTAATTGGTATAGAAGGGTGGCCGCTCGGGGGGTGAAAGCCTAGCATGGGTCGATCCCAATTGGTATAGAAGGGTGGAAGCGCAAGGGTGAAAGCCTAGAATGAGTCGATCCCAATTTGTGTAATTATGAGGACAATATCCCTAGGGTTAAAATGCACAACACGGTTCATTCTCTTCTACCACTGATTAGCTGGTCATTTGTATCATATGTCTTATTAGGATTATCACGCACAAAAAAGTAAAGAATAGAATGTAACATACACGATTCCACAAGTATAAGCAAAAGTGGTCTCTAAACCTTATCTATTTGTATTTGGTTTAACTTGAACTCTCATTTTACATATGGTTGTATTATGCCTTACATATTTAGTACATTCTTTCGTACTGACTTCCCTTATTGCGGATGCTGCATTTCATGTTGCAGGGTACTCAACTAGTTCATCTCCCTAATAGAATCACATGGTACTCAGCGATTGTTGGTGAGCTCCAGGCTTATTCGGAGCTTTGCCAAGTCTTTACTATGAGTATTTTCATAGTGGTATAGTCATGGATTCCAGTAGAGGCTTTGTAGACATTGTAAAACTATCATCTATATTCATAGTTTTATTTGTCATTTGTATCAGTTCAACTAGTCGACATTTGTTGTATATGTCGCTTCTAATTAGTAAATCTATCTGCATAATAGTTCAATTACTCATCACAGGTCACTTGTAAAGCATGTGTTCATATGGTACTTGTCCTCCTCACCTTGGATTGGGAGAGTAGAGATCCTAAATACCCCTCCTCATTCTAAACATCAACATAAGGATCTGATATCCTGCGGTCTCCTTATATGATCATAAGTCCTACTAGAATTTGTTCATTTGATAAGTCATTTGCATGTCTTGTGTTTAGTCATATTAGATTCCTTATTTGTGTGAGTTCTACTTGTGTATCTTCAATGCATTACATAATCAACAAAGGGTTTCCATTTGTCATATTCTTATTCCATAAATCATATCTATTGAGACGTCCCGCGAGACTTGTCTCTAAGTGTTTTAAGTTAGTCTAAAGATTTTGGATAGTCCTATTTAAAAAGTAAACTCTCGTATATCTCTAATGAATTTCCAAGATTAACCAAACTTTTAGCTACACCTATCATTCGAGGATGAGGACGAATGATCATATGGTGGGAGAATGTAATACCCATGTTATATGTGTACTAGTTCAATTTATATGACACGTACAAATTTCCTTGTGGTATAATTATTGACTCGGTTTCTAATGCCACTAGTGACAATAAAATAGGCTTATAGTGAACTGTCCGTATATTTTAATGCAACCCGATTAAGTTGACGTAGATGGAAGTATTTAAACTTGAGATCATAAGGCGGTATTTGAGTCTAAAGTTTAAATTGACCTAGTGTATATATGTTTTAAGTTAATTTAAAGGTATTAAGGTCTAGAAATGGAATAAAATATTGAGGTGCCTACTTGACTTAACTACGCTAGTAGGTGATAAGTAGGTGCACCACCTACTTTTACTTTTTGACCAGCAAAAAGAACCAAGTAGGTGGATCACCAACTAAGACACTTTTGAACAAATTATTGGGTCAAGTACACTATCACCTACTTGTATTAATTATGGCCCAAATTCAGTAGACTAGAGGGATAATTGGCAGCAAGGCCCAACTAGTGTTGAAGTCCTCAAAGGCCCAGGTTGAAAGACCAAGTAGGTGGGTCACCTACTTGACAATATATGGCTCAATATTGGCCAAAAAATTCGGCCAATACACCTCTTTTTTAAAGGGATAAAGATCAGATATTTTGCTTCATTTTTAACTTGCAAAAGTTTAGATTTATTAAGTTTCTCTCTTGGTCTTTCTTGGATTAACACAACAGCCCTAAAATACCTTAGGGTTGTTGAATATTGTCCCACTTTTCAAGTAAAAGTTTAAAGGAGATTTTAAGTTCTTGTAGTACAAGTTTAGAGGATAAATTTCCAGAAACTATGGTAAGGCCACTGCCCATTTTTTTCCTCTTTAAATACATGTTTGGAGTGGAGAATTTTTCTATATATTTGTCAACAACTCATGGATGGTGATGAATCCTTGATTCCAATATTCTCCTATTATGCTGAAGGATTTCTGGGGATTATTAGTGGTTGCGTTATGTATATTTTTGTTGGGGGTAACTTGGGTATCTTGGCAAAGGATGTATGAAGTTGTATTAATGTATAGAAGAAAGGATGTGGTGAATTACCATTTGTGTAAGGGTTGTATAGGCCTACTGTCCGTCAAGTGTTTAGACAATGTTTTACGAGGTCCTTAATGTGATTAGCTGCTAGCATTAGTTTAATCATGAATTATATTGTAGATTAACACCCCAAATGGAGGCAGAATCGTGATAGTTGTATTGGTCAGAAAGTAAGGTATTTAAGGCTATTTGATTTCCTATTTCTTTGGCATGAATCAAACACTTGTATTACAAAGTAAGCTTTCTAAGTGCCCTTGGTAGTGACCTATCCATAGTTGTAGTTCCTACTTTCTAGAGCATTACAATGAGTACTGTAATATGAGTTTATTACTAAATGTATGTGCTTATTCTACCAAGTATTAGCATGCAAGGTTCAAATGTGTTTCAATGTCAAAGAGCTAACCCTTGGCACATATTCCTCTTATATAAATCAAAATGATCTTAGATTACACATGGTACATATGTTGATATGTTGGATATACAATCTGTCCATATCTTGTCAACTTGTCTCAATTGTCTATTCCATCATATATGTCATCTTTTTACATGTTCATTTGTTCCCTTTATTGGTTATTACTCCCATTGTGTTAGACTATAATGTTACCTCAGAAGAGCCCTACTTGCTCTATTGTACATTTTATATGTACTTACTTGGAATATGTATCCGTCTCTAAGTTGAATCTGCCCATGTGCTCCCTTGGTTTCACGTTCAAGTACCTTGTATTTGATATTAGTTAATAAGTATTTGGATATCATATAGAGTTCAAATCTCTTGGCTGAATGTTAAATGTCTTCACTTGTGATAGGTGCTTCAATTTGAGATGTCAAAATGCTTACTGAGTCATATATGCTCCTAAGTATTACGTTGGTGTCACATTTTCTTGCCATGTCATTGCTATTATCTTCAGACCATATTCATATGTCTTCTACTACTGGTCCATAGTTCCAAATCTTAACAATGATTATGACCACCAAAGCATCAATCTCCAAATAGTTATGAACATCAAAAGAAAAATCTCAAAAGAGTTATGAACATCGAAAAAATTATAACGACCCAAGGCTACCCCTAGATGTGACACGACATACATGACTTTGAAAAGCCTCATAGAGTATCATAACATAATAACATAGGGAAAGAGTGCGGAAATTTTAAAACTTTTCTTTACAATCGAAATATTTTACAAAAACAATAAATGGGAGTCTACAACACTATGTCTCAAACCATCTATAACACTTGAATACGATCTGAGGGACATGATGAGTCATATACATGCTAAATATTGTGTATCCAAATTCATATATAAGGATGCACAAGTTGGAGAATAATGAATTCATGTATTCGTTCGTAGCTTTGAGACCATTGACGAGGGGGTTCGATTTCTGCAGATCGATAGTCGTTATCGACAGTGCACATCTTGGTGGAGCTTACAAAGGGACATTTTTATTTGCGAGCACACTGAATGGGGCAATTATGTGTTTTTGTATAACTGAACTTGTTTAGTTGTATAAATAATGTATCTATTGTGTAAATGTTATGTATCAAAACATAAAAGGTGTGCTGCTATGTATTTAGGTTGCATATTACCATTGGCATATGGTGTTGTAGACCTTGAAAATGACTGTTTGTGGACATGGTTCTTTGAACAATTCAAAAATGCATTTGGCGAGCGTGAATGTGTATTTTATTGGGAAGAAATGAAAGTATTACGAAGAGTGTAAGCATTATGTTCTCAAATGTACATCATTATGCATGCATATGACACCTTCGAAAGAATGTGTGTACAAACTTCAAAAAGAGCAAAAACACACTAAGTGATCTATTCTACTCTATGGCAAAGGCATATCGAAAGGAGGATTTTTAATAAATTATTGACTAAGGTGGTAAAAGTTGATCATAGGGTTAAGGAGTACCTTGAGGATGTTGGGTATGAGAAGTGGTCGAAAGTTCATTCAATAGTTAACAGAGGTAGAATCATGACTTCTAACATTGTAGAAAGTACAATGACTACCTTGTTGAGGCACGTTAGTTATCTATATTAGAATTATTGGAAGAATCTAGAATTCTATGTGGTTCTTGGAACTGTAAATACAGAGAATAACCTCATATACAAAGGACACATTGGGGGGGAGATTTGAGGAGTTATTGAATGTAAACATATCTAAATGTTCAAAGATGAGGGTATGTATCATGATACATAACATTATATTTTTTGTATCTAATTTGGTGTATCATTCATTTGCCCATTTGATCAACATTACTTTGAAAAAGATACAAAAAATGTCATTTCGGGTAATGATGTATCACTGACTTTTTAATGTTTGAAGGTTGTTCCATCATCAAAATATATTTTCTCAATTTATGAAATTGGAAGAAGATACATTGTTTTCCTTGATTGGAAAGTATGTACTTGTGGAATATTTCAACTAGAGGAGATACTGTGTGCACACGTAATTGCTGTTTTAAGGATCAAAAATGTTATAGGTATACATCCCTATTGCTCTGATTACTACAAGCCTGATGCATAGGCAAAATGTTATGAGGTTTCATTGGTTCCAATTCCTGATAAGGAGTATTGGTCGGTCTAGACAATGTTTTAGATGAAACTATGTGTCACGACCCAGGGGTACCCCCGTAGATGTAACAAGGCGTACAGAACCCCGAAAGACTCCATACATGCCACTTAGTCCTCATAACATAAGAAATAGAACAATAATAGTAAAACGCATTTCAAGTCTTAAAAAGTTTTTCATAAACAAGAGCGGAAGTCTAGACACTTGTCTCATTATAGCCATCTATTACAATAGTGAATGAAATAAGGCGTAGCCCATAGAATATGTTCAAAAGGGAAAGTACATGAAAGAAACTAGACATATGAAAATCCATTCTCAAACCATGAGGACTCACTAAGCTCGGGAAAACAAGCAAATCCAAGTTGTAGCCATAAGTATGATCACCTCGAGTGCCAGACCCTACGCTTGGGAAGAATGTACTCAAAGTTGGTATTAGTACAAAAATGCAATAAGTATATTAGCCATGAATGAAAACATTAGAAACATGAAAAAGGGACATTTCATTTCAAAGCATGCATTTATCAAGTGTAAACATCACCATAGAGATAATTGAGAAACATAGGCCATAACATGATCTTCAAAACCTTTGAACACTTACGGGATACTTCTTTAAGCATGCCTTAGTTCGTTATTACACTTTCTATTCTTGTGGGAAATAAGCCTTAACCTACATGAGACCATGTAAGCCTCAACATAGAATCCGGTGACTCCCTCACCGAAAAGGATTGGTCTACTTGCCTAAGGTAGAACCGGTAATTCTTAGCTTAGGTGGATTCACTAGATAAATATCCTACGAGGGCACGTAGTTTATGGGATAAGGTGATTGTTACTAGAAACCCGACCTTTCTAATGGGGGAACTTTCATCTCAAGAGATTGCTTTCAGAAACCTGGCCTTTCTAACGGAAGAACTTCCATCTCATACAATATCCACTCGGTGCTAAGCATTAAATTCCCACGTAGTTGTTAATTCTTTAATAACATCATTACGGAGTAGTTAATTCTTTATGCTATCACCGTAAGAATGGATCATGTATATTTGTAGTGGTAATATTACTAACACGATTCATTTTATATATTTGACTAGTAAATGTAATTATATGAAGATATTTCATTATAAGATTATATTTGTATTTTTTTATTTTACGTTTTAACACTTAAAATATTGAATATTTTATTCAGATTGACTACGAGAAATAGATAAAACTTAAAAATAAAATAAGTTGAGTTGATAATTCATTTTTTTATAATTGAGATCGTAAAATCTAGAGACTAGACATATTGAACTGGTAACCAATAAAAAATAAGGATGTGTTGGGATGGATGAAATACTTTTATTTCTAACTAAAAATCTCAAATTCGAGCCTGAGGAAGGTAAACAACTCTTAACAAGAATTATTTTCATCCTTGAGACTCGAACCAGAGATGTCTGGTTAAAGATAAAGGCATCATATCCATCTTATCACAATCCTTGGTGTTGACTTAGACATCATTTTAAATTTATAAAATGATATATTGACAGCTATTTTCTTTTTTAAACTGGGGGCATTGGCAAGAGAAAATAGGGAAGGGGAATACAAGAATCAGAATCTCAATTTATTATTTATTTTTATAATTGAGATGGTAAAACATAGAGACTAGAGATATTGAATTGGTAACTTATAAAAATTAAGGATGTGTCGCGATGGATGAGATACTTTTATCTACAATCATAAATTTATAATTTGAGACCTAAGGAAGGTAAACCAATTCCTACAAGAATTATTTCAGTCCCTGAGATTCGAACTCACGATCTTTGGTTAAAGATAGAAGTATCATATCCATCTCGTCACAATCCTTGGTGTTGACTTAGACATCATTATAAATTTATAGTTGATGTATTGAGATTTTTTTCATATTAAAATTGGGGGGAGGGACAAGGGAAATAGGAAAGAGGATAACAAGAATCAAACTCTCATAAAAAAAATTAATTCAGATAATCAACTAACTAAGAACCTCCAAATGTATTGACAGATTATATCACGGTAGTGTTGTTTTCCTTAAAATTGAAGAGTGGCTAGTCAAATGTATAACAGATTAGTCCATCAAATTAGATTTCTTATAAACCACATTATATTATTTGTATTTTTTGTTTTTTATTTTTGTATAATTTGATATTGAAAATAATCACAAAGAATTATGAATCGTTTAGTGTTGTGTAATTTTTTTTTTCGGGTAAGCAAGTATTTTAATATCAAAGAGAAGTCAACTCAAAAAAAAAGTCATAGAAAAACTAATCTGGCTAGGGATTGAATTCAATGAACAATCTAGAATCTCGTAATATCTGTCGACGTCCTTAGCTTAGATAGTAGTCAAGTTCGGAACCAATGCTTCTCTTATTTTTCTTGAAAAACAAATTGGCTCTTCTCTTGCCACATATAATAGTTTACTGTTATGTAATTAATATCGTTTTATTTTGAGAAGTGTCCCATGTTATGGTGACTTATGTATACAATTTTTTTTGTGATTCTCTTACTGTTATAGCACAACTATTTGTCTTGCCTTATTCCCATAATTTTTACCTTCAATTTGAAGGGTTTGATGTTATCTATTTTCAAGTTTGCCTCTTTTTGACCTAACAAAAATGACACATAAAAGAGTTTCAGAGTAATGCGAGTTGCCTCTGAAAACGTGGTTATATCTCAACATTCTTTTGGAAACATATTCAAGGAAGCTTTTCAAAGCATTTTTGCTTTTTGGTTAGAATTCCTGATTTGAATTGTATGGAGGGAGGTAAAATTCTTATGTTAATTAATTTTTTCATATTTGGTTAATTAATTGTTGAAGAACTTGGTTCTTAAGTACATAAGCGATAATATAAAACATCAATTTGTTTCATAGGAGGTTCTTTCAAAAGATAAACACCTTGAAAGAATTAGAGGTGACCACACCACTTTGAGTTCAAGAAGTATAATTCAAAGTATTTTTGAATATAATTCCTCATGAACTTATTATCTTGCCATTATTTTCAATATATGTTTAAATGTAATGAATCAGTCCTAACTCAATATATATAGGTACCAATAAGGATGTCATACAAACAAACATTCGGCCAAGGCGAAGCAATTGGGCCAAGCCTTCCCAAAGGTTAATTTGGAATCGTGATCGAGGGCATATATATTATAATCTCATTAAGAAATATAGTGTAATATTCTCATGATACTGTAAATTATTTGCTAAGACGATTTTAAAATTTCCCATTTCAATTCTTCTGATATGTCATTCCCCTCTTCTATTAATATTCTTATCCCTTCTGCCACATCCGTAATTATTTTCTTTTTATTGTAACTATGTTATTTCAATTGTTACCATGCTTTAATTTTATTAATACTACTTGAAAAGATATTGTTTTATTGAATTTGCTTATAGTAATTACATTCAACGTACTTTTGAAATTTATTTAATTTTAAAAAGTTAGTATTTGGTAATGACTTTTCAACAATACTTCTTGGCTCTTATGAGTGTGATTTGAATAATTGAATACAATCTTTCGATAGATTTTATTTACTTATTTATTTTATTTCTGAAAAGTTATCAAGCATTTAATTTACTTATTAGTGATAAAATTAGTCAAGATTTAATTAACAAGCATATATTATTTAATTGTAAATTAAAAAACAAGTAAGAGTATATAATATTTTCCTTTTCAGTAGGGGACTTCAAATTCTAGATATTCCAAAGTCAATTCTTATTATCATACTAAAATAATTCAAGGGTGAGATCCTTAGAGAGAACTAAAATAATAATAAAAAGAAAACAAACAGTGTCCCAAGTTATGGTGACTTATGTATAAGAAACTAGATATAAAAGTTCATGTCTGCACAAATTCAATATACGGTGCTTTCTCTATTTTAATTTAGTATAAATTATAGGAATTACATAGTGTGGGATGTAAATTAAATCATATCCCTATTAATTTCCATTTTACACAAATCCCTGAAAAGAAGTGGGATCCAGATACATAAGTGGTGGCCGGATACATAAGATATGATACATTCAAATCTGGTCTTATACCGCTTAATATGAAAAACAATTAAAATTTATTGTATTCATTTTCAATCCCACAAATCACGCCTAACAGGTTGTTGACAATCCATCCAATACGTGATAAATTCACAAATTTAAAATTTCAAATTCCCAGCTTATCCATCGATGAACCATTAAAGAGTTTTAAATTCAAATAAGATGAAAAAAGTCATTGTAGAAGATGAATATATCAATTTTGTTGAGGCATTCATGAATTTGGGTGACCGAGGTGAGTTATTAAGGCTACAAAACTGATGGAATTATTGTTGGGAAATATATTTCATTTATGAATTTGAAAGTTGTAATTTTAGCCGAGTTGGAGACGATCAGGTTAGGAAAGACATTGAAATCCGATACATTGTAGAAGGAATTAAACTCATGTTCCATTGAAAATTAAGAACGACGTGGGTGTAAAACATTATTTGGAAGTGAAAAAAATGAGCATGGGTTTGCCATGTATCCACTATATATTGATACAATATAGAAGATTGATGGAGACAAACATAGCTTAAATGGTGCATGAGGAGAAATTATGTGCGTCGAAGGTATGGAAATGGATACAAAAGCTCTTGCTTTGGGTGAATCAAGAATTTGGGATTCATGTGATATTCCAGAATTACATGTTACAAATTACATAATTGATTCAAAGAGGACAGAGGTGAAGATAGGTCAGTTGTATAAGGATAAAACAACACTCGTAGATTTAATGGTGAAACATAAAATAGAGCACAACTTCAATTTCAAAGTGAAGAGATCGGATAGACAAAGGTATGGGATTTTTTTATCTGTAATGTGAAGTAATTGGCACTCTGTGCGGTATTTTTTATGTTTATGTTTGTATTTGTTCTGTAGTTTGATAAGCCCTTTTGCATAGTATGTCGAGGGTGGATTAATGAATGACTGCTTTAGCTCTATCGACAGAGGCCCCGCCTAAAGTTCTGACCATTACTTCATGCTCTGCTCTAGGAGATTGGCCCCACCCGATGTGATCGACGTCGCATGTAGACTTGTTCGTGCTGCAGAGCGAACACCTACTTTGAGGAGAAAGAAATCGTTTCCTAAAGTGAAAGTGAATTCAAGCTGGTACATCATAAATAAAAAGAGAGGCTTCAATTTCTTACTTAGCTATGGAATATCGCATTATTACTGGCCTTTCCAAAAAAGAATTTTATTGTTAGGAAATAAGAGAGACTGTGACTGTCCCCTTTATGTGTTCTATATCAAAGTCAAAGAGGGTCTTGACATCTTTCTTAAGGGTTTCTTTCAACGCCTTACAATTTGTTCTCATCAGGATCCTCTGGTGTTGGAAGTAGATTTGGAACTTTAGGATGGACTTCATCGTTTTTATTTTAAAGGGAAAGAGGAAGCCCCGGACGTCAATTTCATTGATGACGACCAAGAAGATATTTCCCAATAGTGTGGCTCTAACTATTTAGAGGTACATGAAAGGAAGCACACTGCGCCCCTTGATAAAGGAAGGCTCCTATAAAGATACCAGGCCTTTTAGAAGCGAAGATCGATGTCTGTCCCATTCGGCGAAACAATCTTGGACCCTCTTGGCTGCGCTGTGCTTGGATGCACTAGCCTTCCACATGCCAGTGATGATATGAAAACTTCTCCCATTCGGCGGTTCCCGTGCCACCACAATGGCATAGCATCGAAAGAGTGACCAGAACCTGTCCCTGACCAGCGCGTAAGTAGCATCCCACTGCTGGTCGGCATAACGGGGCGTCAAACGCAAGTCTTTTTGAATGGTGTTCCACTTCTATTTTTAATTTGTATGATACATTATTATTATTAGCAGATGTATCATGGTGACTTCTTTTTGGTTCTTGTTAATTATATGATATTGATAAAATAAGTATGATAAATTAGTTGTAAAGATACATTAATTAAAAGCTAGAAATCATTTTGAATTAATTTTGTATCTATCAAGGGTGTTCGATATGATTTATCAGTATTTTGTATCTTTAATGTGATCGTATGACTGATTTTTATTATGTGTAGCATGCTAGTGTTGTGCTTTCGATACATAAAAATATTGTAAGTTTGTTGTATTGGTCTTTAATATGGATGATACATCAATGTGTATCACTCTTTGGAAAATTGTGACACACTGTAGCATCAAATGTATCTGGTGTATGCATTAATATGATGATTTGTTTTACAACTATGTGTTAGTGTGATTGTCGGATGAATGTAGTTGGAGTATAAAGGTTTCGTGCAAGAAAAACTCTGATGTATTCAAAGTGAGATACTTCAATAGAGAACATATATACGTGTCCAATGCAGGATACTATACCAACTAAAGTCCAAGAAACATTAGGATTTATTTGTAGTGGGATTGCTCCTAAATTGGTCAATCATAAACAAATTCATACTTCGAAAGATGTAGTTGAGGGTGTTAGAGAATTCTATAGGATTGAAATATCTTACCAATAAGCATGGCGTGCTTAGGAATGTGCACTAGAAATGCTAAGGGGTAAACCATCAAAAGGGTATAGGCAAATGTCGAGATACATATACATGCTAAATAATGTGTATCGAAATTCATATATAAGGATGTACAAGTCGGAGAATAATGAATTTATGTATCTATTCATAGCCTTGCTACCATTGATGAGGGGGTTCAATTTCTGCAGACCAATAGTTGTTATCGACTGTGCACATCTTGGTGGAGCTTACAAAGGGACATTTTTATCACCGAGCACACTGGATGGGACAGGTATGTGTGTTTTGTATAATTGAACTTGTTTAGTTGTATAAATTATGTATCTATAGTGTAAAAGTTATGTATCAAAACATAAAAGGTGTGCTGCTATGTATTTAGGTTGCATGTTACCATTGTCATATGGTGTTGTAGACACTGAAAATGACTGTTCGTGGACATGATTCTTTGAACAATTCAAAAATGCATTTGGTGAACATGAATAATGTGTATTTTATCGGATAGAAATGAAAGTATTATGAAGAGTGTGAGCATTGTGTTCCCAAATGTACCTCATTATGCATGCATATCAAACCTTTTAAAGAATGTGTGTACAAACTTCAAAAGGAGCAGAAACACACTAAGTAATCTATTTTACTCTATGGCAAAGGCATATCGAATGGAGGATTTTGATAAATTAATGGCTAAGGTGATAAAAGTTGATCATAGGGAAAAGGAGTACCTTGAGGATGCTAGGTATGAGAAGTGGTCGAGAGTTCATTCAACAGTAAACAGAGGTAGAATGGTGACGTTTAACATTGCATTATATATAATGAGTGCCTTGTTGAAGCACGTTAGTTATCTATATTAGAATTCTTGGAAGAGGCTAGAATACTATTTGGTTCTTGGAACTATAAAAACATAGAATAGCCTCATATACAAAGGACACATTGGGGAGAAGATTTGAGGAGTTATTGATTGTAAACACATCTAAATTTTCAAAGCTGAAGGTATGTATCATGATACATAACATTATATTTTCTGTATCTAATTGAGTGTATCATTTCCCTGTTTTATTAACATTACTTTAAAAAAGATACAAAACAATGTCATTTCCAGTAATGTATCACTGAATTTTTAATGTTTGTAGGTTGTTCCATAAGCTGAATATATTTTCTCACTTGATGAAGCTGGAAGAAGATACATTGTTTGCCTTGAGCGGAAAGTATGTACTTGTGGAAGATTTCAACTAGATGAGATACATTGCGCACACGTAATTGTTGTCTTAAAGAAAAAGAATGTTACATGTATACATCCCTATTGCTCTAATTACTACAAGCCTGATGCATTGGCAAAAACTTATGAGGTTCCAATGGTTCCTATGCCAGATAAAGAGGATTGGTCGGTCCAAACAATGTTTTAGATGAAACTGTGTGTCACGGCCCAGGGGTACCCCTAGATATAACAAGGCGTATAGAACCCCGAAAGACTCCATACAAGCAACTTAGTCCTCATAGCATAAGAAATATAACTATAAGAGTAAAAGACATTTAAAGTCTTAAAAAGTTTTTCATAAACGAAAGCAGAAGTCTAAATACTTGTCTCATTATAGCCATCTATTACAATTTTGAATACAATATGTTCAAAAGTAAAGTACATGAAAGAAAATAGACACATAAAAAAATCCGTCCTGAAACCATGAGGACTCACCAAGCTCGGGAAAACAAGCAAATCCAAGATCTAGCTAACAAGTATGATCACCTTGAGTGCCGGATCCTACACTTGGGAAAAATGCAGGCAAAGTAGGCGTTAGTACAAAAATGCACTAAGTATGGTAGCCATGCATTAAAATATTAGAAACATGAAAAAGGGACATTTCATTTGAAAGCATGCATTTATCAAATGTAAACATCACCATAGAGATAGTTGAGAAAACATAGGCCACAATATCATATTTAATGCCATTGAACACTCACGAGATACTTCTTCAAGCATGCCTTAGTTCGTTATTACATTTCTTATTCTTGTCGGAAATAAGCCTTAACCAACATGAGACCATGAGAGCCTTAACATGGAATCCAGTGACTCCCTCATTGAAAAGGATTGGTCTACTTGCCTAAGGTAGAATCGGTAACTCTTAGCTTAGGTGGATCCACAAGCTAAATATCCTATAAGGGCACATAGTTTATGGGATAAAGAGATTGTTACTAGAAACCCAATCTTTCTAATGGGAGAGCTTCTATCTCAATAGATTAGTTCTAGAAACCCGACCTTTCTAAGTGGAGAGCTTTCATCTCATATAATATCCACTCGGTGCTAAGCATTAAATTCCCATGAAGTAGTTAATTCTTTATTAACATCATTACTCATGAATGGGCTCCATTGGCCTAGCGATTAAGGGTGCATCATTAAAATAACTCTTTTTAATTACTCATGAAATGGTGCCCTTGGCCAGCCGGTTCAAGGTACCTTACTATGTGAGAAAACCTTTCACATCATGTTGATTATGAGTTAATGAGAATAACATTTCAGTCAGCCAAAAACAACAGCTTATTCATTAACACTTCACTTTCAAAGTGTACTCACAACATTTACATAGGTTTTATGAAAACATGCATATTCTCATACTTTACCTCCTTGAGGTTCACAACTAACTTTCAATCAACACATCTAGAATCTAAGAATTAGACATGGAAATCATTATAATTCACGTGATTCAATCACCACATGCATAAATTCATAAACTTCATCTTTCATTAACAAAGACCCACATACATATAATCAACTTAGAGAAATATAGGAAAGATCGTGGGTTCTCAGGGATACATCATAAAATTCATAGGAAATCATCAATTCGTGCTTAATATAACTCAACTGATTCATAAAAACCAAGTTAGAAAGGAACCCATGACTTTGGAATCAAACCCTATAAATTGGGGATTTCTATAACTTGAAATTGACGGTTTTGAGAGGGCTCCATGGGTGAAAGCTACCAATGGATGAAAATCACCATACCTTACTCCAATTACTAGTATTCAATGCAGAATTTATCTCCTTAGCTTCAAACTATATTTGAATCTTCTTCTTCTTCTTGAAGTTCTAGAGAGAGAATATTTGGGAGGAGGTTTTGGTTTTCTTTTGGGATTTAGGAAGAATGAATTAGATGGGGTGAATTTGGAGTTAAAAAGTCTTATATAGGGGTTCTAAATGAAGGCAAAATTACACCACTTTACTTTAATCAAAACCGGAAAAGACCCATATGCCCATAAAATAAGTGCTCAGTCACGAAATAGGGACCCCCATCGACGGACCGTGGATGGACCTACAGTCCGTCCTGCACATCCGTCACTAACTTCAAAGACTTTTCAACCAACAACGGAACCATGGACCACGGGGCGTGCACCGACCCACGGTCCGTAGGTCCCTTCCGTGGTCCGTGCTTGGACTTTCTTCTAGTGACCCATTGATGGACCCAGCCGACATGCCATGGTCTGAACTATGGTCCCTTCTTGCGAACCGTCATTTGGTCATCAGAGACCATGAATTTTTGGTGTTCCAGAATTTTGGCTATGTATCAACCCACGGACCACACCTACGGTCCGTGGTTTGACCTATGGGTCCTGGTTGGCCTTCGTGGTTGGGACCTGCAACTTCCCCTGTCTGGTTTATTTCCCTCTTTTAGATATGGGGTATTACAATATCTTCCCCTTGGGACAATTCATCCTCGAATAATATCTTAAACATGTTCTATAAAGACGGGAGAGAGACTAACAGCCCAACCTAATCAATGCAATTCATACAACCGAGTAGTAGCTATCGACTCCAAGTTAGACGCTCACAAAACATCACAAGAGGGGTCACCTAACTCTTTCAGCCCAAGATGCATACAATGCACATAAATAAGGAGGAAACATAAACGCCACACTCAACATACTCAAATGCAACACAAAGAAGTACGAACTACATCTAACAACCCATCATGCAGGAAATTTCAACATTTCTCATGTTCTTAGGAGGAACTACCTTCTACAAACTTTTAAACATGCTCAATAAAGTCTCGTAAAGCCTATATGCAATTTACCCTCAAAAAGCATATCAAAAGCTTGTTCATCAATTCATCTCATGAAGTCAAATAGGCAACTCATACTCAATGCACAACAACATGAGGAATATCAATCATAAATACTCATTTTATTTCTAAATATAAGATTTTTCATGAACATGCATAAACATAAGGAAATCATGGAAACACATAAATCACACGTGACTCTTAAACAAGAAAACTCAAGAGGAACTCATTACCTCAAGTAGGAATAGGAGTAGAAGGAAAAATATGAGGATATTGGGACTTCATGTCTGCCTCAGCATCCCAAGTAGCACCCTTAACTAAGTGATTCCTCCACAAAACTTTCATGAAGGCATATTTCTTGTTTCTCAACCTTTTGACCTGCCGGTCTAAGATCTCAACCGGTACCTCTTCATAATCAAGATTCTTTTTAATCTCCAAACCCTCTAAGGGAACTATGGATGTTGGTTCCCCAACACGTTTCTTCAACATAGAGACATGGAACATCGGATGCACTAACACCAACTCATTTGGAAAATCTAACTCATATGCAACCTTGCCGACCCGCCTCAAAATTACATATGGGCCTACAAATAGGAGACGAAGTTTCCCCTTCTTTCGAAACCTCATAACACCCTTCATGGGTAAGATCTTCAAATAAGCCCAATCACACACCTCGATATCGAGATCTCTCCTTCTAACATCGATATAGGACCTTTTTCGACCTTTGGTCATTCTCAACCGCTCTCTAATAATCCGAATCTTCTCAATGGTTTCATGCACCAATTACGGACCAAGGAGAGAAACTTCTCCCTCCTCGGACCATACTAGAGGAGACCTACACCTCCTACCATGGAGACCCTCTAAGGGAGCCATGTCGATACTCGAATGATAACTGTTATTATAAGCAAACTCAATTAACGGTAATGGTCATCCCAATTATCCTTAAAATCTATCACACATGCACTAAACATCTCTTCCAAAGTCTGAACGGTGCGTTCCGCTTGCCCATCCATTTGGGATGAAAAGTTGTGCTATGCTCCTTGGTACTAAGCCCCTTTTGGAAAGACATCCAAATATGTGAAGTAAATTGGGTACCTCAATCCAAAATTATAGACAAGGGTACTCCGTGTAACCTTACTATCTCTCTCAAATAAAACATAGCATACTCTTCCGTCGAGTAGGACACATTGATGGGAATGAAATGAGTGGACTTATTCATCCAGTCCACTATTACCCATATTGAGTCATGTTTCCGTCGAGTACGTGATAACGTTCAAATATACTTCTTGAAAAGAAATATAAATGATCGTATGCAATATATTTACCCAACTATGAGTCGGAGTCGATCACACCGAGAATATGGAAGAATATTGTCAATAACAAATATTTAATTCGATAGTCGTTATATAAAAATGGGGGGATTTAAATTGAAATAAAATTAAAACAATAAAAAACAGCTTTGAACTAAGTATTTATTTATATTCAGATTATTAGAAATCACTTGGAATGTGTTCCCCATAAGCTCATAACGCGGTAATCCTAGTAATAGCAATCCTTTCCTAGTGTATACATGCAAAGTGATAAGTTATGTCTCTCTAAATCCTTGGTCCGACAAATAGACAATTTCACCCCGCACCTTGGTCTGGCTACATGTGTATAATTTACTAACACTTACCGTTACCTCATACTAGACATCACATCGATGTATGACTTAATTTTCACCCTCGCACCAATTGACATAAGAGTGTTAGGCAGTATCACACTAAATCTATGTTGATAATTCTTTTCGTATTAACTACCTCCTTGGTCTGGCACGTAGCAACAAGGCGAGTTTTAACGTTTGCAACCGCTAAAAAGACTTCTAAACGAAAAAATTATCAATGGATGAAATAGCACTATTCAAGAATTACTTAGTTACTATTCATACTTTGTTAATCGCTCATGGTTCCCACAACCCTAGTTATGAAATTTAGCTACTCATTATCTCAAAAACACAATCAAAATTTATTAAAATAAATATGCTTGTGTTAATCATAAAAAGTTAAGAACAATAGCTAAAGAATCATTTATTAATCACGAATACAAATAAATAATAAAAGAGAACAAAGAATAAACCACAATTCTTTGGCCTCCACGATAGCTCTTCCAAAGTTCCTAAGCTAGAAGAAAATTTATATTGTGTATTGTTTCTTGGTTCTTGGCCCCCTAAAGAATAACTTTTCATGCCATATTTATAAATATAGAAACCCTAAAATAAAATAATTGAATGCAAATTAAATTAGGAATCCAAAGCCAAAAGGAATTGGATTGCTTTTTTTTTGCCGAGTGAACAATGGTACTGCCGCCTCAACATAATTCTGTACAATTCACTTGTTGCCTCGTGGCAGCAGCAAGAAGCAAGCATAAGAATTGAAATTCCACAATTTGCAGCCGCCATTTCCTTATATATATAAATATATTATTTTATGAAATTTAATCTATTAAGCTTGATTTCCTTTTCAACCTTCCATCTTTAATTCGTTTTAGCTTCAAACTTCTTCATTTTTTCACCAATTTAATCCTACAAATAAAATATACCATTTAACACAATTCATAAAATTTATGCTCAAAAAGGACATATATAAATAATAAATGTGAGGCATATAATGATTAAAAATATGTATTTTGGCCTCACATCGACACCCCACACTTAAACTTTTGTTCGTGCTCGAGCAAACATTAAAACTCATCCCAAAAAAATCATACTAGCTATGTCATCACTTTGGTTAATACAAACAATTAGTCCATATACCAATTTCAAAACATCAAGTATACTTCTCAATCATTATGCAAGACATCCACATAAACAACAAACTTCTAACCTCCTAACCTCAAGGAATGACTTTGAACTCAACAAATTTAAGCTTGCTCACCTACTCTCATCAAAGAAAGTTAATAAAATCACCTATCTATCATGAAACAAGTTCCCTCACAAGAAGAAATAGTCCACACACTCAAATCAAAAGATTGAATATAAATTAAGGACTTAGCATCAAAGAACACTCTCACACTCACAAAGAAAATTCACATGTATGCACAAAGAACCATATGCTTGCCCATTATGTACATCTCCACTAATTAAGCATGCTTGAATAGAATCAAATAGGACTTTAACGAGTTGTAATGTAGGCTAGGGGACGGGTAGGAAAACTATATAATAGTGACTTACACTTCCTTAAGAACGTTGCAATTTTAGACTTCATCACCCATTATTTTCTTCTCTTTATTTTCAGCCTTCTATTCAACAATTATTTCACAAATAATTCTCATCATCTCAAGAATGCTTCAATATTTTTTATTTTATTTTAAGTTTTCCTTCATACTAGCCACCCTTAACTTACGTATTTTACATATGTTAAGGAGCACGATGTCCTTGGAAGGACCAGGGCGATCATCAAGGTAACTTTTTTTTTCTCATGTCACATTTTTTTGTTCTTTATTTTTCATGTCACATTCTTTCAAAGAGGGCTTGTAAGCACTTTGTAGCTATCATTGATTACCTTTTCACTTAACCATCTCTTTTTCTCATAATTGATAATTAGAATAAGTCTATGCTATAATGCTCAAGGAAGCAAGGTACAAAAACTAGGGATTCAACAAAATAGTCAAGGGAAAAATATGGCTACCAGCAAAACGCTACAAGCTCAAAAGGGCTATCTATTGATAAAATATCTGAAAAGGCTAAAATTTACCAGACAAATCAAAGAAAGACTATTATCATCTCCTAAACAGAGCATCACTTTTTATTTCGCTTCAACAACATGCAGGGCAAGTTCTAGACTAAGATGCAAAATACGGAATAAACAAAATCTCACACCACATGGCACAAGTATCAAATCAAGATGGATCAATTCCACTTTTAAGAGAGACGTGATCATAACAAACTACAAAATAACATAAGCTATATACTAAGTCAGAACCATAAACCTAGATGTCAAGAAGTTTGAAATTTCACTAGCAATCAAGCATTCACAAGAAAGTACTACTCAAAATTAGGTCCAAATATTAAGTATCACATAACTCAAAAGGGTCTTTTCTTTTCTCTCCAAATAAAAATAACAATAAAAAAAGATTTAAAAATAAAATTTATTCCTAATCAAATAAAATAAAAGACACTCGGTTCAAAGGGACTATCCTCGGGAAAAGAACCAAAAACAAAAGCCAAGGAACCCATCCTAAAAAAAAGAAAGACTCAATAAAACAGTAAAAACTAGGAATTCATTCCTCCACCCCACACTTAAATTTATGCTGTGTCCCCAAAGCATCAAATAAAATTTAAAACAAGGGTTACGAAAACTCCCTGAGGACTTTAGGCATAGCTAGTAGCATGTTCTCTTAATTTTCATCAAGGGTCATCACTCCACACTTAAGCTCAAACTTGCTCCTTTGTTTCAATTTTTTTTTTTTGGCACCGAGACTTTCCATAATCTGCAAAAACAAGAAAAGAAAAAAAAGTGATACTAATAAAATAAAAATAAAATAAAATAAGAAGTTACGCTAATTGGGTTGCCTCCGAATAAGCGCTTAATTTAACGTTGCGGCACGATACCATCAATTTTACTATTTTTTCTTCCACTTTGAAGATCTGAATTGCACCTCTAATTTCACATCAATTTTTCTATTACGCTCAAGGGGTGGTGGTATAAAAATAAAGGTCCCAAGCAATAGATATCATATAATGCAGTTCTTGGATCCTATGTGAGAAATGTAATTCTCCGATGTTAGAACAATAAATTCAAGAATATAGACACAATTTTCCTCCTCCATACACTCTTCTATAGGCTCAGATGGTTCGATTAATTTCTCATCATTTAACATAATGTGAAAAAATGATTGGAATGAGGTCCAATGCGCCCTAACTTATGAATTGTATTATTATTTACACCCTCATATTTACACATACTAGAGTTTTTAAAAATAATATTATCTACTTCATTACATAACTCTAGTGCACTCTTCTCAATAGTGACAATATCAATAAAAGTATGATCAATCAATTGGCCCTCAACTTTTAGCTCTTCAAGTTGACTTATAAGTATTTTTTCTTCCTCACACATATTATTACTAAATTTTTGGGTATCATAAGATTTAATCTTTGCACTCAACTCACAATCTAAATAATAGATATCAAATTCAAAGCTACCTTCAAGACTACGCTTATATATTGATTTATAGCAAAGTATTAACAAATCTTCCATGTACCCATACAACTTATCTTGTTGAGAAAAAATTAATCTATAAGAACCCATAATATCAGTAGTACAAGAATTGCAAGAACACTTATCATTACATACTTTTTCAGATGACATCTCAGGAAGAGTAAAAGAAATATGATAATAATTAAAAAACAAATTTAAAACTAATCCTAAGAAACAAAAAAGGACTACAAGTCAAAATAAATACTAAAGACAATTTCTAAGCCACATTCCCCAACAGTGGCGCCATTCTTGATAACGTTCAAATAAACTTCTTGAAAAGAAATATAAACGATCGTATGCAATATATTTACCCAACTATGAGTCTGGGTCAATCTCAAAGAGAATATGGAAGAATATTGTCAATAACAAATATTTAACTCGATAGTCGTTATATAAAAATGGGGGGATTTAAATTGAAATAAAATAAAAACAATTAAAATAGCTTTGAAGTAAGTATTTATTTATATTCAGATTATTAGAAATAACTAGGAATGTGTTCCCCATAAGCTCATAACGCGGTAATCCTAGTAATAGCAATTCTTTCCTAGTGTATTACATGCAAAGTGATAAGTTATGTATCTCTAAATCCTTGGTCCAAAAAATAGAGAATTTCACCCTGCACCTAGGTTCGGTTACGTGTGTATAGTTTACTAACCCTTACCGTTGCCTCATATTAGACATCACATCGATGTATGACTTAGTTTTCACCCTCACACCAATTGACATTAGACTATTAGATAGTATCACACTAAATCTATGTTGATAATTCTTTTCTTAGTAACTACCTCCTTGGTCCGGCAAGTAGCAACAAGGCGAGTTTTAACGTTTGCAACCTCTAAAAAGACTTCTAAACAAAAGAATTATCAATGCATGAATAACAGTATTCAAGAATTACTTAGTTACTATTCATACTTTGTTAATCGCTCATGGTTCCCACAACCCTAGTTATCAAATTTAGCTACTCATTATCTCAAAAAATACAATCAAAATTTATTAAAATAAATATGGTTGTGTTAATCATAAAAAGTTAAGAACAATATCTAAAGTATCTTTTATTAATCACGAATACAAATAAATAATAAAGGAGAAGAAAGAATAAATCACAATTCTCCGGCATCCACGTTGGCTCTTATAAAGTTCCTAAGCTAGAAGAAAATTTATATTGTGTATTGTTTTTTGGTTCTTGGCCCCCTAAAGAATAACTTTTCATGCCCTATTTATAAATATAGATATCCTAAAATAAAATAATTGAGTGCAAATTAAATTAGGAATCCAAAGCAAAAAGGAATTGAATTCCTTTTTTTTTGCCGAGTGAACAATGGTACTGCCGCCTCAACATAATTCTGAACAATTTACTTGCTGCCACGTGGCAGCAGCAAGAAACAAGCATAAGAATTGAAATTCCACAATTCGCAGCCGCCATTTCCTTATATATATATATATATATAGATATATTATTTTATTAAATTTAATCCATTAAGCTGGCTGCTTGATTTCCTTCTTCAACCTTCCATCTTTAATTGGTTTTAGCTCCAAACTTCTTCATTTTTCCACCTTAATCCTACAAATAAACCATTTAACACAATTCATAAAATTCATGCTCAAAAAGGACAATTATAAATAATAAATGTGAGGCATATAATGATTAAAAATATGTATTTTGGCGTCACATCAGTACGTGGCAAGCCTACAATTAAATCCATGTTCACATCTTCCCACTTCTATGTAGGAAAAGCAATATCTTGTGAAAGGCCTCCCGACCTTTGGTGCTCAACCTTCACTTGTTGACAATTCGGATACTTGGCCACAAATTCTGCTATTTCTTTCTTCATCCCTTTCCACCAATAGACTTCCCATAGATCATGGAACATCTTGGTGGCTCCCGGGTGAATAGAATATCTAGAACTATGGGTTTCTTCTAAAATTTTCTCCCTCAAGCCTTCATCCTTTGGAACACATAACCTACCTTGATACCTTAATACCCCATCTCCCCCTTGTGATAAAGCCTCAACAAACTTCTTAAGTACCACCTCTTTCAACTCAACCAAGATAGGATCAAGACCTTGCTTAGACTTCACATCAATCACAAAGGATGATTCAAAACCATTATGGACCATGATATCACCCTTGGTGGAATCCACCAGTTGAACACCTAGTTGGGCCAACCTATGAACATCACAAACCAACTCTTTCTTTTCTTCATCTACATTAGCCACACTACTCATTGATAATCTACTAAAAGCATCCACTACCACATTAGCTTTACCGGGGTGATAAAGGAAACTCATGTCATAATCCTTCAAGAGTTCTAGCCACCTCCTTTGGCGAAGATTCAAGTCCTTTTGACTAAACACATATTATAGACTATTATGATTGGTGAAAACATCCATATGGACCCCATACAAATAATGCCTCCATAATTTTAAGGCAAACACAACCGCCCCTAACTCAAGGTCATGGTTGGGATAATTCTTCTCATGGATCTTAAATTGCCTTGAAGCATAGGCAATCACCTTACTGTTTTGCATAAGCACACATCCCAACCCAACTCTAGAGGTATCACGATACACCACAAAATCATTTGGACCCTCTGGTAAGGTCAACGCTAGAGTTGAAGTAAGTCTATCTTTCAACTCTTGGAAGCTTTTCTCACAAGCTTCTGACCACACAAACTTAGCCTTCTTTTGAGTCAAGGTCGTTAAAGGAGAAGCAATGGAAGAAAATCCCTCAACAAACCTTCAATAGTAATCGGCCAAACCCAAAAAGCTTCTAATGTCAAAAAGAGTTAGGGGTCTAGGACAACTCTTGGCCGCATCCATCTTCTTAGGATCTACCTCAGTTCCCTCGTTTGGCATAATATGACCAAGGAAAGCTACGGACCGTAACCAAAATTCACACTTTGTAAAATGTTGTTGGTCCTTAAGAACTTGCAACACAATTCTCAAATGGTCCACATGTTCATTCTCACTTCTTGAATAGATCAAAATATCATCGATAAACACAATCACAAACATGTCTAGGTATTGCCTAAACACTCTATTCATCAAGTACATAACTGCCGCCAGAGCATTAGTCAACCTAAACGATATTATAGGAATTCATAATGGTCATCCCAAGTTCAAAAAACTGTCTTTGGAATATCATCCCCTCTAACCTTCAATTGGTGATAACCCGAATGAATATCAATTTTTGAGAAATAACTAGACCCTTGAAGTTGGTCAAACAAGTCTTCAATTCTTGGAAGAGCATACTTGTTCTTAATGGTCACCTTATTCAATTATCGATAATGAATACATATTTAAAGAGACCCATCCTTCTTTCTAACAAACAACACCGGAGTACCCCATGGAGAGATACTCGGTTCGATGAAACCCTTATCCAACAAATATTTTATTTGCTGTTTCAACTCTTTTAACTCCACTAGAGTAATTTTATAAGGAGGGATAGAGATATGTTGTGTATCCAGGAGGAGATCAATACCAAAATCTATTTTCCGCTCGGGAGGAATACCGGGAAAATCATAGGAGAAAACTTCCAAGAATTCACTAACCACGGAAACTGACTCAAGAGAAGGGGTTTCAGAATCTACAACCCCCACCCTAACAACATGGTAAAACAACCTTTTGAGATAATCTTTCTAGCATTAAGGTAAGACACAAATTGATCTCTAGGCACAGAATCCCCCCCCCTCCTCCATTCTAGGATAGGCTCATTTGGGAATTGGAATCTAACCACTCGAGTTGTACAATCAATAGAGATGTAACATGTATGCAACCAATCCATACCAAGAATCACATCAAAGTCTAACATGTCAAGCTCTACCATGTCAACAAGAGTAGCTCTATGGGATAAGGAAACGAGACATTTTATATATACCCTCTTAGCCACCACAGAATCACTAACAAGGGTAGAGACCGAAGAATGTTCAAAAAACACTTCCGGAGGACCATTAAACCACATTTCAACATAAGGCGTTACAAAAGATGAAGTAGCACCGATATCTAGGCATACACATTACGAAGAAAGACTTTTAACATATCGGTCACTACATCCGGGGAGCTCTTTTGGTCACCTCGGGTTTTGAGAGCATTGAAGCGGTTTTACTTTGGAGCATTGGAGTTTGAACCACTAGGGTGAGTTTGCTTTCCCTCCCTTCCTTTTGCCATGAGCATAGGGAAATTCCTCACTTGATGACCACTCTTACCACAACCATAGCAACTGTCTATGCCAGCTAGGCACTTACCATCATGTTGCTTTACAAATTTAGAGCAATTTGGCCCAGCCAAAGAAGAACCACCTCTATTTTCCCCTTAAGGTCCAGAGTTAGACACCCTCTCTAGGTTGAAATTAGAAGGAGTGTTAGAGAAACTTTGATTGGACAACCGTTGTCGAAATCTAGGTTGACCTTGTCCATCGACGCTTGTGTTGGAGAAGTTCCCATTATTGGTTCTAGCATTTTTCACCACCCTATTCTTTTCATTGAGTTTCGATTCCTCAATTTGTTGAGCGTAGACCATAAGCCTTGAGATATCCATGTCATGGAGGATCATTGCCGTACGACACTCTTTTTTAACCAAGTCGGACACTCCTGACATAAACCTACTAATCTTAGCCCTTGAGTCCTCCACCATAGTTGGAGCATACTTGGAGAGTTGGATGACCTTTAGAGCATACTCCTTAACACTCATACTTCCTTGACGAAGGTTGATGAACTCTTCACCTTTGCTTCCCTAAACTCGAGGGAAAAGAACCTATCAAAATGCTTACTTAGTCATATAAGCTCCTAAATATTACATTGGTGTCACATTTTCTTCGCATGTCATTGTTATTGTCTTAAGTCCATATTCATATGTCTTTTACTACTAGTCCATAGTTCCAAATCTCAAGAATGATTATGACCACCAAAACAACAATCTCAAAAGAGTTATGAACATTAAAAGAACAATCTCAAAAGAGTTATGAACATCAAAAGAACAATCTCAAAAGAGTTATGAACATTAAATGAAAAATCTCAAAGATTAAGGAGACAAGGTAAAATGAATCTGTATAATTATGGGTGGCAGCCCAGGGGTAAATGCCTAGCATGGGTTGATCTAATTGGTATAGAAGGGTGGCCGCTCAGGGGTGAAATCCTAGCATGAGTCGATCCCAATTGGTATAGAAGGGTGGCAGCTTAGGGGCGAAAGCCTAGAACGAGTCGATCCCAATTTGTGTAAGTATGAGGACAACATCGCAGGGGTTAAAATGCGCAGCATGGTTCATTCTCTTCTACCACTGATCAGCTGGTCATTGGTATCATATGTCTTTTTAAGATTATTACGCATAGAAAAGTAAAGAATAAATTTAACATACACGATTCCACAAGTATAAGCAAAAATGGTCTCTAATCCTTATCTATTTGTATTTAGTTTAACTTGAGCTCTCATTTTACATATGGTTGTATTATGCCTTAAATATTCAGTACATTCTTTCGTACTGACTTCCCTTATTGCGGATGCTGCATTTCATTTTGCAGGGTACTTAACTAGTTCATCTCCCCAATAGAATCACATGATACTCAACGATCCAAGCTTATTAGGAGCTTTGCCAAGTCTTTACCATGAGTATTTTCATAGTAGTATAGTAATGGATCCCAGTAGAGGCTTTGTAGACATTGTAAAACTATCATCTATATTTATAGTTTTATTTGTCATTTGTATCGGTTTAACTAGTCGACATTTGTTGTATATGTAGCTCCTCATTAGTAAATTTATCTGCATAATAGTTCACTTTCTCATCACATGTCACTTGTCAAGCATGTGTCCATATGGTACTTGTCCTCCTCACCTTGGATTGGGATGGTAGAGATCCTAAATACCCCTCCTCATTCTAAACATCAACATAAGGATCTGATATAATGTGGTCCCTTTATATGATCATAAGTCCTACTAGAATTTGTTCATTTGATAAGTCTTTTGCATGTCTCGTGTTTAGTTATATTAAATTCCTTATTTGTGTGAGTTCTACTTGTGTATCTTCAATGAATTACATAATCAAGAAAGGGTTTCCATTTGTCATATTCTTATTCCATAAATAATATCTATTGAGATGTCCTGCGAGACTTGTCTATACGTGTTTTAAGTTAGTCTAATGATTTTTGATAGTCCTATTTAAAAAGTAAACTCTCATAAATCTCCAATGAATTTCCAAGATTAACCAAACTATTAGCTACACCTATCATTCGAGGACGAATGATCATATGGGGGGAGAATGTAACACCCCGTATTCTATGTGTACTAGTTCTATTTATATGACGTGTACAAATTGCCTTGTGGTATAATCATTGACTCGGTTTCCCATGCGACTAGTGAAAATAAAATAGGCTTATAGTGTACTGTCCGTATATTTTAATGCGACCCGATTAAGTTGACGTCGATGGAAGTATTTAAACTTGAGATCATAAGGTGGTATTTGAGTCTAAAGATTAAAGTGAACTATTGTATATAAGTTTCAAGTTAAATTAAAGGTATTAAGGTCTAGAACGGAATAAAATATTGAGTTGCTTGCTTGGCTTAACTAAGCTAGTAGGTGACAAGTAGGTGCCCCACCTACTTTTACTTATTGACCAGCATAAAGAACCAAGTAGGTGGATCACCTACTAAGACCCTTTTGAACAAACTATTGGGCCAAGTACACTACCACCTACTTGCATTAACTATGGCTCAAATTGAGTAGACTAGAGGGATAATTGGCAGCAAGGCCCAACTAGTGCTGAAGACCTCAAAGGCCCAGGTTGAAAGGCCAAGTAGGTGGGTCACCTACTTGACAATATATGGCTCAATATTGGTCAAAACATTCGGCCAATGCACCTCCTTTTTTAAAGGGATAAAGATCAGATATTTTGCTTCATTTTTAACTTGCAAATATTTAGATTTATTAAGTTTCTCTCTTGGTCTTTTTTGGATTAACACAAAAGCCCAAAAATACCTTAGGGTTCTTGAATATTATCCCCCTTTTCAAGTAAAAGTTTAAAGGATAGTTTAAGTTCTTGAAGTACAAGTTTAGAGGATAAATTTCCAGAAACTATGGTAAGGCCACTGCCCACTTTTTCCTCTTTAAATACAGGTTTGGAGTGGAGAATTTTGTATATATTTGTCAACAACTCATGAATGGTGATGAATCCTTGATTCCAATATTCCCCTATTATGCTGAAGTATTTCTGAGGATTATTAATGGTTGCCTTATGTATAATGTTGTTGGGGGCAACTTGGGTATCTTGGCAAAGGATGTATGAAGTTGTATTAATGTATAGAATAAAGGATGTGGTGAATTACCATTTGTGTAAGGGTTGTATGGGCCTACTGTCCGTCAAGTGTTTAGATAATGTTTTACGAGGTCCTTAATATGATTAGCTTCTAACATTAGTTTAATCATGAATTATATTGTAGATTAACACCCCAAATGGAGGAGGAATCGTGATAGTTGTATTGGTCAGAAAGTAAGGTATGTAAGGCTATTTGATTTCCTATTTCTTTGGCATGAATCAAATATTTATATTACAAGGTTAGCTTTCTAAGTGCCCTTGGTAGTGACCTATCCATTGTTGCAGTTCCTACTTCTTAGAGCATTACAATGAGTACTGTAATATGAGTTTATTACTAAATGTATGTGCTTACTCTACCAAGTATTAGCATACAAGGTTCAAATGTGTTTCAATGTCAAAGTGCTAACCCTTTGCACATATTCCTCTTATATAAATCAAAATGATCTTAGATTACACATGGTACATATGTTGAAATGTTGGATAACAATCTATCCATATGTTGCCAACTTGCCTCAATTGTCTATTCAATCATATATGTCATCTTTTTACATGTTCATGTTCCCCTTATTGGTTATTACTCCCATTGTGTTAGACCATAATGTTACTTCAGAAGATCCCTACTTGCTCTATTGTACATTTTATATGTACTTACTTGGAATATGTATCCGTCCCTAAGTTGAATCTGCCCATGTGCTCCCTTGGTTTCACGTTCAAGTACCTTGTATTTGATATTAGTTAGTAAGTATTTGGATATCAGATAGAGTTAAAATCTCTTGGCTGAATGTTAAATGTCTTCACTGTGATAGGTGCTTCCATTTGAGATGTCAAAATGTTTACTGAGTCATATAAGCTCTTAAGTATTACGTTGGTGTCACATTTTCTTGCCATGCCATTGCTATTATCTTCTGGCCATATTCATATGTCTTCTACTACTGGTCCTTAGTTCCAAAACTCAACAATGATTATGACCACCAAAACATCAATCTCAAAAGAGTTATGAACATCAAAAGAAAAATCTAAAAAGAGTTATGAACATCGAAAAAACTGTCACGACCCAAGGCTACCCCCTAGATGTGACACGCCGTATATGACTTTGAAAAGCCTCATAGAGTATCAAAACATTAGAACATAGGGAAGAATTGCAGAAATTTAAAAACTTTTCTTTACAATCAAAATCTTTTATAAAAACAATAAATGGGAGTCTACAACACTTTGTCTCAAACCATCTATAACACTTGAATACGATCTTAGGGACATGATAAGTCCACAAATTAGACTAATTTAGGTCTTTATTTTGATAAAAAGTGTCCACAAATGCTTATTCTGTCTCAATAACTAATGAAAACTCTTACGTTTAAGGTATTTCAAGTTTTAGCCGAAGTGTGAACCCTTAGGCGCAAAAAAGGAACAAAATGGCTTGAAAGAATGAAGAAGCTGATGCCTGATCTTGACCAAGCACACTTGGCGAGTCGCCAAAGGGACAAATTCCGCCCTTTGTTCCAGTACGCGAAGCACCGAAGTAAGAGTATCAAAAAGGCGATGAAAGGAGTAGTCCGTGCTTCGCCAAATAGTTTCGCAAAGCAGTACTATACCCCCAATAGTCTAGAATATGAAGATGTTGAAGGCAAGCACGAATCGGTAATGCAACAGAAGAAGGGCGAGTCACCGAGTTATTCGGTGAACTCGACTAACCCGTCGAGCTATCTGCCATCACTAGTTTCTGAAGTCTATAAATACTAAACTCTTTATTAATATTTAGGAGAGTCGAACATTTATTTTAATTTCCATAATAGAATAATACTTTTTGGAGGTATTTTCTCTCAAGTTTGGAGATGGTTTTGTGGGAGACTTGAAGAGAGAAGGATTTCATCTTCTCCAAGTTGGAAGTGGGTCTTCTCCATTATTCTTCCTTTTCTTAAATCAAGGTGTAATTTCCTATACCCATTTGATTTTAGTATCATTTTAGGTGTATTTTTTTTTATCTTGATGTGTGACTAAAAACCCCCATTCTTGGGGTGTGATTTAGCAAATATGTGTTGATATTAGTGCTGGGTCTTGCTTGCTGATAGGTTAGACGTATTTTAATGGTGATTTCACCTAGTGGTTATGGTTTAATTTAATGGGTTTGTAGTTGCAAATACTAAATCACCCATGTGTTTTCGGCTTGCCCGAGAAGGAGGTCGCGAAACCAAGACCACTAGACTGATGGCCTAAGGAGTGGATCTACATGTGGTTCAGCCCGAGATGGTGAAACCTAGTCCCATATCCTAACACTTAGCTCAAGAGAGTGAGTGTGGTAAGGCGCAGACTAGTCTTCATGCAACAAGTGGGTGTCCGAGAGGAACCCATTTGAAACGGGGTAAGTTGCCCGAGAGGGAACTTATTTCCATCTAAAGCTTAGCCTAGTCACTATTATCTTGTAAATTTGCTATCGAAAGCGTGTACCCAACGATTTATCTCAACTTGTATTACGGTCACACCCCAAGAACTTTCTCCCATACTAGATTTTTTTGTTTACTTTTGCTATTTTTGCTACTTGTGACAAAACCCCCAGTTGATATTTGACACTTTTGTGTCACTCCCTTTAATTAACAATGATTTTGTTCGGTAATGTCTTTAGCTACGACTAATTAGAACTAAATTTTATTTTTCTATTAGTTCTCAAAACCACTCCCTTGGGACACGACCCCAATGTTTTGTTGGGTTACTATATTATCGACGATCGTAGACACTCATACCATAGGTTAGTGTCGTTGGTCACGATAAACCTCAAAATGGCGCCGCTGCCGTGGAGTGGTGTCACATGAAAATGTAGTTAACTAGATCTTTTTGTTTTTTTAGTGTACTTTTTACTAATTTTACTTTTAGTTTTGCTTTTCTTTGTTTATTGTTTCTGTATGGAGGTCCTCTACCTAGAGCCAAAAGAGGGGTGGCCCCATGAAAATGAGGCAAACCTCACTAATAGAACTTGAGTGAGGAGTTGCGTCATGTCACGACGTTAAATAAGACGCTTCTTGGGAGGAAACCCAAGGTCGTAAATTTATGATTTTACTTTATAAATAATGGCGTGTTGATGTTGCAGATAAACCAAGGAAAGTGTGGAAAATCTTAGGTTGGCGAGCAGAAAGTGCATTCCGCGAGTTGCTAAACAGGTCAGCGAGCCCAACTGGATCTGCCGTTTGGTTCAATACAAGAGTTGTACAGAGCCTATAAAACTCGGCGAACTCGAAAAGCAGCTCGGCGCATCGCCAACTTATTTGGCGATCTCGATGCAGACCGCTAATCTCACCCCCAGAAAATTGAAGATTTTGAAGAAAAGGTGAGGTAAATGACCACTCGACGGACCGTTGAGTGGGTCGGTGAGTTGACTAACATCGCCGAATGGACAAGAACTGAATGGTTATAAATTGCCAAAAATCTCAGAATTTTTAAATTTTCCCACTCTCCAACTTTTAAACTTCTCAACTTCATATCAAGGTAATATTTTCTAGATTATTTCTTGCCTTTAGTATTGTAGTAGATAATTAGTGCTTGTAGTGGATTACACTGCCGCCTAGTATTTCAAAAGTATTTTAGTCGGCATCTAAGGTTGGTTTTCCGAACCCCAAATTTATATTAAGCAATTTTGTACTCATTTGTAATGATTTTTTTTATTATTTGCATTTGAGGACAAATGTTTTTATTTGTGGTGGGGTGAGGCCGACCTTGTTTTGCTTGTTTTAGATACTTGTGGTTTGGTGTACATTTGGATTGTCTGTTTTTAAAAATTGCTTTGCGATTGTTTGAGCTTATGACTCTCTTTTGAGTTTAATTGAAAAATAATTTTGACCCTTCAAAAATATTTTCATTTTTCAAAAATTTTCGCCACCTCTTGTGTTGAAAGTGGCTGTTCTTGTACAAATTCAAGTCTCGATTTCAATCAACACCGATGACTTGAATAGTGCTCTCAATCGAACAAACATGAATGTGCGGCTACGACGAGAACAAATGAAGTTGCACAGAAAATATGTGAACTCTTTGCATCACGTTGTGATTAGCCATTTCTCAAATTGATTCTCTTTGTAATGACCCTTGCACACTAGCGAAAGTGTGTAGTCTTGTTTGACTTAAGTGTTGATGCCTTGTGTGATGAGCTTAATTTGAACCATGCATGAATAAACAAAGAATTTGCCCCGTTAGTTTGATTGATTTAGAAAGGTGTCCTCTTGAGATGATCTTAGGCAACTTTAAAGAGTGTGAGCCAAATTTGACATATACCTCTTTTGTGGCCTACCCGTGAGCATGTGAAACTCTTTTGAACACCATTTGAGCCTTACCTTTCTTTGAAAGAACGTTGATGAACCTTAGACCTTACTTGACCCACTATCGATAATCCTTTTGATTTGTGGTTTAGCGAATAGCCAACTTAGGCCAAAAGCCTAAGTTGGGGGTGTGGTTAAAAGGAAAAGGAGAAGTAAAGAAGTGCAAGGAAAGTCCCCCTTTAACCCATGGTATTGCATAAAAATTGAACCCCTTCAAAAATTAATAAATAAATAAAGTGTGTGGAATAAAGAACAAAGGAAATCGAGTTTTCAAGCAATCCATGGAAGTGAATAAAAAGATGACTTAGAAGCACTAGGAAAAGAATTGATAAAAGAAAAGAAGGGAATGATTTGACAATAACACATCTCACGAGGAAAAAGTCACTGAGCCTAAAGGACCATACCTTTGCATTCATCCCCATTACTAGCCTTAGAAAGACCTTTTTGATCTTGAGTAAGTCGAATCAAAAGTCGATTGGAAAATAAGGGAAAACCTATGGTGAAAAACATGCATTGTGTTCCTATTTTTGAGTGTGAGCGTAGCATCTGATTCCTGATCTTGAATTGATTAACCTCTGTGTGTGAATATAGAATCACTCTCTTTATGTGAGGGCGTTTAGATACTTTTTGTTGAGCTTGAACTTGTACAAGTAGAAGGTATTACGAGCATGAGAATCTTTGGTAATGGTGTGTCACAACTTGAATCTTTGAGTGCACAATTAATCCTTGCATAAGTAAATTGAGTCTTGTAGTATGCATTCATGATTGAGTCTTGTGTAGAACTGTTTGATAAACCCTTTTTGAACGACTGAACTTAAGTTTGCTTGAGGACAGACAAAAGTTTAAGTTGGGGGTGTTGATGAGTCTACAAATTGGACTCAGTTAGGGCTTTATGTTGATAAAAATAGTGTCCTCAAATGTTTATTTTGTCTCAATATCTAATGAAACTCTTTAAGTTTCAGGTATTTGAAGTTTTAGCGCAAGCATGGATGCTTAGGCACAAAAAAGGAATAAAAAGACTGAAAATAACGAAAAAGGTGAAGCTTGAGCTCCGCCAAGCACACTTGGCGAGTCGCCAAAGGGACAAATTCAGCCCTTTGTTCCAGTACGCGAAACCCTAAAGGAAGAAGATAAAAAAGGTGATGAAAGGAGCAGTCGGCGCTTTGCCGAATAGTTCTGCGAAGAAGTACTATACTGCCCAATGGTCCAGAATGTGAAGATGTTGAAGGCAAGCCCAAATCGGCGATGAGACAGAAGAAGGGCGAGTCGCCGAGGCATTCGGCAAACTCGACTAACCTCGCCGAGCTATCTACCATCACTAATTTTTGAAGTCTATAAATACTAAAATCTTTATTAATTTTTAGGAGATTCAAACATTTATTTTAATTTCTAGAATAGAGAAGTACTTTTTGGGGATATTTTCTCTCAAGTTTGGAGAGGGTTTTGTGGGAGACTTGAACAGAGAAGGATTTCATCTTCCCCAAGTTGGATGTGGGTCTTCTCCATTCTTTTTCCTTTGCTTAAATCAAGGTTTAATTTATTATACCCATTTGATTTTAGTATCATTTTAGGTGTATTTTGTTATTTCTTGATGTGTGGCTCAAAACCCCCATTCTTGGGGTGTGATTTAGCAAATATGTCTTGATATTGTTGTTGGGTCTTGCTTGCTGATAAGTTAGACGTATTTTAATAGTGATTTCACCTAGTGGTTGTGGTTTAATTTAATTGGTTTGTAGTTGCAATTACAAAATCACCCATGTGTTTTCGGCTTGCCCCACTAGACTGATGGCCTAAGGAGTGGGTCGACATGAGGTTCAGCCCGAGGGGGTGAACCCTAGTCCCATATCCTAACACTCAGCTCGAGAGAGTGAGTGGGGTAAGGCGTAGGCTGGTCTTCATGCGGCAAGTGGGTGTCCGAGAGGAACCCATTTGAAACAGGGTAAGTTGCCCAAGAGGGAACTTATTTCCATCTAAAGCGTAGCCTAGTCACTATTATCTTGTAAATTTCTTATCGAAAGCATGTACCCAGCGATTTATCTCAACTTTTATTGCGGTCACACACCAAGAACTTTCTCCCATACTTGATTTTCTTGTTTACTTTTTCTGTTTTTGCTACTTGTGATGAAACCCCCTATTGATATTTGACACTTTTGTGTCACCCCCTTTAATTTACAGTGTTTTTGTTCATTAATATCTTTAGCTACGACTAATTAGAACTAAATTTATTTTTCTATTAGTTCTTAGAACCAATCCCTTGGACATGACCCCAACCTTTAGTTAGATTACTATATTATCAACGATCATAGACACTCGTACCGTAGGTTAGTGTCGTTGGTCACGATAAGCATCATGACACGGCCCTTACAAATGTCTAAAACATAAAATAAGGACTAAAGGATATAATGGTCATGCCCTTGAATACTCTTAATCTACTATAATCCTAGCTACAAAGGTGGAAGTCGATATCGCCGAACCCTACACTTATAGAAAATATAGAAATATGGGCTAGCACAAAAATTGCACTAAGTATGGTAGCCATGCATAAATATCTTTAAATCATGCAAAAAGGGACATTTTAGTTCAAACCATGCTATATGCCAATTTTGAACATCATCTTTGAAATAGTTGGGGAACGTAACCCATAAGACAACTCATGTACCATTCATCATAGCATAAAGGATATCAGCATAATCACAAACATAGTCTCCAACATAACGCATACACCAATCATCATAAGACATAGTTTAAATACATAATCAGATACCAAGATCATCTCATCATAATAGAACCATCACATAAGTAACCCTAGGTTATACTTGTGCAATGCATAGATATGATCCCATAATCCCATCTACGCTATGTACAACTTTTAGGCCACCATGTTCATACTTCTCATACTTTGATCTCATCCATAGTCAATACTCATAGACAAGGAAACATTCATGTTTATAGCTTATAACAAGGAAAGCCACTCTTAGGAACAATCCATATCATACATAGATAAATTCATATATCTTCGTAGCATAAGGAAACCACACCATAACCCCTTTCATGGTCTACTTGTGCAATGCATAAGTGAAGTCCCATACCCCCACTCACACTAAGTAAAGCTCTTTAAGAAGTCATAAGTACACTTCATGTTCATAATTAATATGAAACATGCGTTAACTCATAAATCATCAAGTCATAAGAGAAACATAACTTGCCCACTCTCAAAGCCTACTTGTGCAACACATGAATGAAGTCCCATACCTCCATTCATACTAAGTAGAACATCCCAAGGAACCATAGTACATAACTGTAACAACCCGAACCGTCGTTATTCAGGAGAAACAAAAAGTTGAGAAAAATTCTGGACACTGTCTCGCCAGGGTGGGCCAAGTGCCGCTAGGGAGGTGGCGCCACGTGGGGTAAGCTGGCGTCAGGGCGGGATAGGCGAGGCAGAACGTAATTAACACAAAATCCTATTTTCTTCTTTTTCCTAAAATACCTAATTTAGTCGTAAAATACCTTAGAAACCCCCAAAAAGCTTCTCTAGGCTTGGAAAAGAAGGAGAAGGAGATTTCTGGCATGCGGATGGCAATATCTTGTGGATTCTTAGTGAAGATCACCGCCATGAGTTTCATAAACATGATTCGAAGCCAAAAACCCCGTGCAACTGCTTGGTACCCGAGTAGGCTAGGTTTTATGAATTGAGTAGTTATAAATTTGTGTTCACCGCGTAATATGTGTGAATCAACGGCAAAATTATGCATAGGCCGTCGTGCATCGAATGAAATATAGTTGAATCCTAGGAATAAGACTTAGTTGATGATCTAGGGTAGGTGATAGTTGTGATTTTATGATTGTGTGATGTATGTTTGTTCTTGCTTCATTATGATACATGTATGTATGTGAATGTTGCATTATTGATCACACTTGTTATAAAT
This sequence comes from Solanum boliviense, assembly GCA_029582625.1. Classification (NCBI taxonomy): domain Eukaryota; kingdom Viridiplantae; phylum Streptophyta; class Magnoliopsida; order Solanales; family Solanaceae; genus Solanum; species Solanum boliviense. Next base: position 60,552 of record JAJOOJ010006837.1, read on the forward strand.
GAGATATAGGAATGATGAATTCCATGAATCACGATTTGTTTGTATGATTGTGAGATACATACTTGTGATTGTGATTGTGGCTTATTGAATGGATTAGTTGCCACATTCCAGCATAACTAAGTTGGATCAGTTGCCATGTTCCGGCATAATTATTTGATCGGGTACCACGTTTCGGTATACTAACTGTTTGGGCTTAGGTTCCATGAGAGGACTAATTATTTGCTATAATTGTGTAATTTGAGAAGTGGTAAAGTTGCACTTTGTTCGTAATTTATAATTGACAGTGTATTTCTCCCGGAGTGCTATATGGTGATGAGGACTTATGTTGATTGTTCGTATATGTTGATAATATGGTATATGTTTGATACAGGCATGTGATTTCATTGTTGTAATGGCAAGAAAAGGGAATAGTGTCTGTGATGTAAACTGTTAGCTGGATTTCACAATTGAGAAGGGGATTTGTGATTAGGAGTTAGTAAGCTTGACATAATGTACCACGTGATGGAGGTGGGGTAATAATAAAGAGGAGGTGAGGGTATGACATGAACGGCTAGTTGGAGTGTTGTAGTTGTATTTGGGGACTTTTCTATGTGTTAGAGTGGTTAGGCTATGATCATGTATCGGGTAAGTAGGTTGATAGAGAGGGTGATTAGTAGTTAGATTACTAGTGTAATTCAGAGGTATTTTGAGAGAGGGTAAAGGTGGAGAAGCAAGTGGTTTATTTCATGCTCTTACTAGTTGGTTTCTTATATTATGTTGTGGGCGTCAAGTTGACCGAAGATGCTTACAAGTACATGTGGTTTGTACTGATACTACTCTTTCTATGTCTTTGACATAGTCTGGATGTAGGTTGGTGATGTTTCATTAGGTAAAGACGAAGAAATTCTCTAGCAACTTCTATCTTTCCTTCCATATGGTGGGAGTTGTGTCTTTATTTATTTTGTCTAGTTGTACTTGTAGTAGCTCTTGTACCTGTTTAGACTAGATTCTTGGGGGTGTTAATAACATTACAAGTCATAACGAAAATTGTGTTAAAGGAATTCTATTTATTAAAAATTTGTTAGTATATTTTAATTTCGTTTTACTTAATTTTGCACTTGTTGTAACGGTTGGATAAGAGGGTTCTCCTACTTAGGTCGTAGTATGTAGGTGCCAGCAAGAGTAAAATGTGGACTGGACTCCCACGGATTGGTGTGTTGATGTCCACATTTAATGTACAAGAGGCGAGGAGGCATTCTCGGAAGTTATTCCACTTGATCTCTTCTTTCGTGCATGTTTCGCTTATGGTATGAGTTGGGTCCAATTGGTATCTCAACAAGGCAAACCTTACGTCGTGATCACGACGGAGGGGCTACAAGCAAGGTCAATCAGAAATGGGAAGGTTCCAATTTGTATCTGACCTTGGGGGCTGTATAAATGCATGGATGATCAGTAATGGTCTTCCATTGAGTGAAGTAAGTAATTAAGAATTTGGTGTTGTGTGTGAATGCGTGTTTCTGAAATTAATTGCGAATGTAAAGTTGAACTTGTTAAATGTGATGATGTGATTACGTGTACTATAAATGTGTTTCTGAAACTTGTTATGTGCAATGTGTTGGCCCAATTGGTTAGAATTATGTGAGATGTAAATATATCGTGAAACACGTTTCGAAGAGAAGGACCTACTAAGTTCGATGAGAGGGTTTGGACAAGACTACGAGGCAATTTGCGAGGAAATTTGAGCGTGTCCTGCGCTTCTGTAATGACCGCGTGAATGTCTGGGTGTATCCTGGGGATGTACGGGTTGTGTTGTTGAATTAAGCAGAACGAGTTGGATGTGTATTGTTGAGATTGATCCGGGTATCCATCGACTATCTAACCTAGGGAATTATACGGAATTAGTTTGGAAAAGCTGGGAACCTTGGTGAAATTTAAAAAATAGAGAAACCCTAGAAAAATGTTGGTAGAGGTTATGTTTCAATTTTGACTTCTGGGGCATGATTATTTCTGCCACGGCGGAACCGCCAGAGCGGGATGAGGCGAGGCAGAACCTCAGCCTATTTCCCCTTTTCTTCTAAAGTATCCAATCGGCCCCCAAGGTGATATCCGAACTAACCCCTGCAAGGCAATCAATGTTCAACAACAGAAGCGAATAGATTATAAACCTTGATAATTAATACCGCTGCATCAGATAACAAAAACTATCATCCATGTGCTTACAAACCATAAGAAAAGCGAAGGATAAAAACTAAGTTGTCTAAAAATTTACAATCCCAAGAGGGGTGAAGAAACAACTCAAGAACCCTGAGACCGAGAGGTATCGGTATCAAAATCTAAATCCTCAAGGGGCACCAGGCCTGTCATGGCCTCCTCCTGACACGAAAACTGATAGAAATCCTCCTTCTCCACTATGGAGATCTCCCGTGTGGGAGCGACGCAGTTGAATATGATCTTCACCGCCTTCTAAATCCGAACCAATAGATGGTCCCTCTCAAGATTCGTCCTCCTCATCTGGCGCAACTCGCGACTGAGCATATTGAGCTCTTGGGCAGTGCTGGGGGAATTGTGGTATTATGGGTGATAGGGCACTCCATCTTCCTCCGCACATCTACCAAGTCCTCTTCTACCTGTGTTGCTAAAAATGGAGGTTGAGACCAGGAGGGACGAGTACCATCACCTCCCTCTTCGTTTAACCCTGCGGCCGCCTGACTGCTGCTAGCCCTGTCGGTCTTCCTCCTCCCCTTCCTACTCCTGGACATGGAATCCTATCTAACCAAAGGAGGGTGAAAAGTGGGATCCATGGGAAGTACCTCATCAGTGTCGAGGAGCGGCACTCCCGCTCGCTAGCAAAGAGCGGTGATAAGTCCAGGCAAGAAGAACGCCATATTATTACCCCGATAGAACATCTTCTACTCTGAAATAATCCGCACCCCGACATTCAGCTCAATGCCCTACACCACACACACCACCACCAAGGCTTGAGGGAACTTCACATCCGTGCGATTGCTCGACGGGGGAATCCTCCGAGTGACCAAGTGAAGCCACCTCTTGGCGTCTGGTGACCAGTCAACACTAGTAATACCCACAACAGAAGGACAATAGACAATGTCCCAACATACATGCTCCACCAGGGTGCCCCTTAGCCATTCTAGATCCATCTCCCACAGTTTGACCTCGTATTCTGCGCTCGAGACCTCCGGTAACTCTAGTACATCATTTAGGACCGTGACATTTAGAGAGATGTCAACTTCTCGAAGACAGATGTTGGGGCTAGGGTCGTCCCAGCGAACGGTGGGAAGGATAACATAGAACTCTGATTTAATGTATCAGGAGACAGTTCATCCAATACTAAGAATCAACGATCGTTAAGTAGAAATATAACCCAACTAATTAAGTTGAGGTCGAGTCCCAAGGGAGTGGTACGTATTTGAGAATAAATAGAAAAGCATGAATATGCTCAAGTCAATCATAGCTAAAAACATTTACGAATAAAAGCATGGTTCAAGTTTAGGGTGATACAAGTGTCAAATAACAGGGAATTTGATCTCAATTATCAGCTACAACAACAAATAACACAATAATAGCACATATAGAGACGAGTTGTTGGGATGTGGTTGGATCATGGGCTAAGGTAGAAAGTTGGGTAATTCTAATTAATAGTGAATAACTGTAAATCAGTGAATAAGCTAGACTTTAGTGGGGATAAACTTTCTCTCGAACAATTTACCCCGAATCAAATTGGTTTCTCTCGAACACCAATAAGCAACAATTTTAAAGAGCCTACGCTTTAGTCTATTTACTCTCTTGAGCTGAATGTGTGGAAAAGGGTTTAGAGTTCACTCTCTCGAGCTGAACCTATGACAACCCAATACCCATAGACCATCAAATCAGTAATCTTGGTTTTTAAACCTCTCTCTCGAGCAAGCCAAAAATACGAAGGTAGAGTTGCATTTGCAACTACAATCCTTTAGATTAAGCCACAATTACAGAATGAAATCACTTTTAAACAACATTTACACTATCAATTAATAATACCTAGCAGCTAAATCAACCCATAATAACATAATCACACCCCATTAATTGGGGTTTTAACTAGACATCATAAAAGGGTCAAAATCATTACCAAATTGTGTTTTCCATAAACTAGGTAAGATTGATCTATTCTTTACAAAGGTCTAAGAAGAAAAATGTTCAACACCCACTTCCAATTTCTTAGAAATGGAAATCTTCAAATCTTAAAATCTTCAAAGCTAAGGAGAAAATGTCCCTTAACTCAGTTCTAAGCTCTAAAACTTGAAAACTGAATAATAATGAGAACTATTGAATTCTAGGTACTAAACTTAAGAATTTAAAAATGTATTTATAGTCGCCAAAAATTGTGCTACAAAGGGTCATTCGGCGCAATAAGTCGGGATCGTTGATCTACTCAGTGATCCGCCCTTTGATCAATTCCATCGCCTTTTTTTTTGGCCTTCAACATCTTTAAGTTCTGAAAATTTGGGCAATATGGCACTGCATCGCGAAACTGTTCGGTGACTCGTCGACTACTCCTATCTATCACCGAATCGATTCTCTTTCAAGGCTTGGAACAATGGAACATTAGGTGAGACAATAGCCATTAAGCGACTCGCCCAATGGATTAAGTGATCCTCAGGCTTTCTTTTCTTCGTCCTTTCAGCTGCCTTGTTCCTTTTTGTTCATTACAGTCCATGCTTTGTTCCTCAATCCAAATACCTGAAATTCAAGGATTTATATCAGTTATTAGAACAAAATATGCATTTGAGGACGCTAAATCTATTAATGAAACCTAAATGAGTCAAAATCATAGATTCATCAACACCCCCAACTTAAACTTTTGCTTGTCCTCAAGTAAAACTTAAGTTCCGCAGTTCAAAAAGGATGCCTCAACCAGTGCTACACAAGACTCAATCATGAATGCACACAAAAAGACTCAACTTACTCATGCAAGGATCAATTGTGCACTCAAAGATTCAAGTTGCGACTCACCATTACCAAAGAATCTCAAGCTCTGAATACGTGCTTCAAATGCAAGTTTAAGCTTAACAAAGGTACTCAAATGCCCTCACACAAAGAATGATTCCATCTTCACACACAATGGTTAATTATTTAAATCTTTGGAATCAAATGCAACACTCACACTCAAAAAGATGAACACAATGCATGACTTCACCTATTGGTTTGCCCGTATTTTCCAATCAACCCTTGATTCAACTCACTCAAGATCAAAAGGGTCTTTTCAAGACTTGTAACGGGGGTGAGTGCAAAGGTATGGTCATTTAGGCTCTATGGCTGTAATCCTTATGAAATGTGGTGTGAACAACACTTCCTTTCCTTTTCTTCATCATTTTCATTCGTGGTCACAAGTTATCCAATTATTCACTTTCCATGGATTGTTGGGAACCCCATTTTCTTTGCACTTTCACAACTTTATTGCTCAATTTTTTCATTCTTTTCTTCATTTTCTCTTTTTTTTTATATGGAGGGGTTCCATTTTTATCAAAACCATGGGCAAAAGGGGACTTTCTTACACTTCTTGATTTACCTTCTCTTTTCACCACACCCCCAACTTAGGCTTTTGGCCAAAGTTGGCCATTCAAACAAACCATAAATCATGAGGATTATGGGTAATAGATCAAGAAAGGTCACTATTTCATCAAGTTTCTTCCAAGAAAAGGTTAAGGCTCAAAGGGTGTTCAAATAGAGTTCGCACACTCAGAAGGTAGGCCACAAAAGAGGTATAATGTCAAATTATTTCACACTGTTCAAAGTTGTCTAAGATCATATCAAGAGATTGCATCACTTAGTGAACTGGACCAATGGGACAAATTCTAGGTTTCATCACACATAGTTCACGGTAAACTCATCACACAAGGCATAGACACCAATCTCAAACAAGACTCCACACTTTCGCTAGTGTGCAATGTTCATCACAAGACACTCAATTCGATACTTGGCTAGTCACAATGAGATGCAAAAAGTTGTCATATTGTCTATGCAACTTCATTTGGCCTCATCGTAGCTGCACATTCCTTTTTGTTCGATTATGAGCACTATTCAAGTCAACAGTATCAATCAAAACTGATACTCAAATTTGCAAGAGAATAGCCACATTCAACACAAACAAAAGGTGGCACTATATTTTCGGAAGTGGGAAAAATCATTTGCAATTAAAAACAAGCAGCCACAAGCCACAAGCCACAAGCTCAATCATCCACAAAAATAGTGTAACACACAATTATAACTCAAAACCCAAATATATCCACAAAATAAGAGAGTCACAAAAGGTCACAAAAGGTGGGTCTCACCCCACCACTAATAAAATCATTTGTCCTCAAATGCAATCAAAATAATCTAAAAGTCAAAATAAAGTAAGAAAGAGAGAGAGGCAAAGAAGGGATCCTGTCTACTTAGTTACTCTATATGTCTAGGCATCAGTGCCCAATGCATAAATCTAGACTTGGGCATCAATGCCCAGAGTCACCTCAGAAGGAACAACTCCACTTGACCCACCCATGGAAGCCTCTGTCAGCAATGTCTGTATCACCGATTGCATAATGGTCTCATCAAGATCCGGCAAGCCTCCATATATGCTCTCCTCCCTGATTTCAATCAGGTCCTCGTTGGTCTCTACCTCTGACTCATCAACCGCTACATCATCCCTATGCACGTCTCCGGTGGTAGGTGAAGGAATCTCTGAAGTCTCAGGAGCATCCAAATCATCCTCAACCTCCAGTAATGAAGTTAAATCAATAGACTTTAAATAGTCTACATCCTTCCTCAGATCAGCCACTGCAGCTTTCAAAGCGGTAACCTTGGAGGTCTCCCCCTTTCTACTCTCACAAGCCTCGACTCTTGTGGTGAGAGTATCAAAGGAAGTCTGGAGGGGAGTCAGTGCAGCGATGATAGAACTTTCAATCATCTATGGGATAGGTCTCTCTAGCCGGGTCGCCCTCACATCAGCTGAATGGGCCAGATGCCCCATATTTAGGATTATCTCCTGAGTAATCTTGGTCGAATGAGAGGAAGTGGAGGTTCCTAGAGCCTGTGTAGAAGAGGAAGGGGCAGAAGTACCTGAAGGCCCGGAGGCCGGAGTAGGTAAACATGCCTCTGTAGGTATCGAATCTATATCCGCCTCTAGGGATGTTTCCACCGGAGCTGCCCTCCTCCTATCAGCCTCCTCTCGACTTTACTCGGCCTTAATATGCATGATATCAGTGGAAGATGAAGGGGTAACCTCAAAATCTCTCCCAGCATCTTGGGGCACTCCAGCACGCCCGCCCAACTCCGTGATCAGTATTGGGAATGGCAAAGAGGTTTGCCTCTGCTTGGCCCTCATGGCCATCTCCTGCTCAATGATAAGCCCTATATCGATGCTCTTCGTAGAAATAATTGACCCAAGGCAGGCCGCCTTAGGATGACGGAGAACAAAGTAATTCTGGGAAGGCATAATAGAGTTACTGATGAATCCAAACCAAAAATAAGTAGCTACACTCAAGTCCCTCTTTTCAACAGGGACTCCTGCCTCTATGCACCTCGGGGTGGTGTCTTAAATGAGGGGTGAAAGCCATCCCTTAAGCTCATTCAACGAAGCTGTAGCATAAGTCAAGTTGGGGTAGTCAAAGTCATACCCCTTACCTAGTATGGTGTTGATAACTCACTATTGAACCCAACTGCTTTACCCCAGACCATGACCAACTTAATCGGTTTGAACTCGCTTGCCTTCTTTTTTCTCTTTGAGACCGCATCATCGTACGTTGTGTAGAATTATCAGACCCATGCAGGAATATAGGGGCCTCGGGGACTAGTGAACTGCTAGAATCTGTGGAAATAGAGGGTGTCCCTTACATCTGAGTACTTGCCCTCCAGGCCTTCTGTCAATAGCAACTTCTCCTAAAGGATGGTTCACAAACCATCACCTTTAAATCTGTTCAGAAGCCTAGGAGGAGGGACGACTTGTGGCACAGGAGCCACGGAAGGTGCCAAAGCTGGCACTGAGTTTTCTGGTGTAGGAGCTAGAGGGACTCTAGGTGAGTCACGGTGAGATCTAGTCCGAATCTCATCGCACCAAAATTGCAAAAGCTAGTCGTCCTCAGGCTCAAATAAAGAAGCCTAGGAACCTGTAGTCACCTATTAGATATGGGCCTCGTTCCCTAGCTCTATCCTTTAGTTGGAGGCTCTTGCCTTCCTCTTTTCAGAGGATTTGATCCCTCTTCATTGATTGTGAGACCTTGTACTATTTTACGGGGTGACATGTCAATGTTCATCCTGACAATGTCTGCAAAACATCGGGAAAATGTTAGAAATATTTCAATCAACAAAATAGAAAAATAATTGCAGACAGACTCGCCGAACCGGTCGGCGAATCGCTGAATCACTTTGCCGAGCTAGATCGGGCTCACCGAAAAGATTGGCTCAAAATTCTCAAAAAAGGTTTGTCATATCACTGATAGAAGGGCCTATCAGCAAATCGCCGACATTATTCGGTGAGCTAGGATTAGCCCGCCGAATGTTGCAGTGCAATTTAGGCTAAGGGGTGTAGACAAAGGGTGATGAAGAAGACTTTTGGTGAGTCGCTGAATGCCTTCGGTGACCTCAAGCTTCTCACCGAAAGTTATAGATTCAAACAACAAGTATAACATGAAATTAAAGGTGAGATGGGGAACTTCAGCGAATCGCTGAGTGGTTCGGTGAACTCGATCCAGCTCGCCAAATGACCCAATGTGCCTACTTTCAACCCAACTTCTCGAATTCAACCCCGCAACCTCCGAAAACAAAATCCAAGCATGGACTTATTAAATTAAAGCAAGACCCATAACACCCATTACCCCGGTATACTCAGACTTCTCCCGATTTTGCCAAATTTGTCCATTCGATGAATTTTGCCCTTAAGAATGATGTCACCCACTCTATCATTGGGAAAATTTTGTCATTTGGCACAACTACAAGTTACTTGGACTTCACCCGACTAGACCCAACAACATGCAAGCCCAACCCCACAAGATTTAACCATTTTTAAGGCACAAAACTATGGGAGTTCAACATTAAAAACAATATGGGCAAGGATATCGAATTAAAAAAGGCATTCAAACAACAATTAAGATCAGAGAGTCCCAGCACACAACACTAAGATAAGATTATTCGCATAAGAGTACAAAATCACTAAACAAAGATTCAGGGTTTGGAAAATGAACCTTAAATACTAAAATGCTAGGTGGAAAAGTAATCCACTCCGAACACAATTCCAATGACTAAAACATGGTAGGAATGGAAAAATATATAAACTAAAGTACGGGTGTGAGTTTGTGAAGTTCAAAAGTAAGGGAAAGTGAAAGAGTTGGAAGCTTAAACCTTTTGCCTTTTAAAAACCATCTAGGTCTCACCCATTCGGTGACATTAGTCATGCTCATCGACCCACTCGGCAACACGCCGAGTGGTCACTACCTCGTCGAGTTTTACAGGACCTTCAGTTGATGTAGGGGTCCAAATGGTGGATTAGATCGAGATCGCCGAGCTGGTGGGCGACTCGCCAATAATTTCCTGGGCTCGCCAAGTTTTACAGACTCTAATTTAAAGTTGTCTTGAGTCCAAAGATAGTCTAAGTCGGGGTTGCTGACCTCCTCGGAGATGCGCCGACCAAACCTTTAGCTCGCCAACCTGCAGTTTTCAACCACTTTCAACACTTTGGCCTGCACATTTAATACACCATTATTCCAAAATTAGAAAGAAAGAAAATAAAACTTTGGTTGCCTCCAAATCAGTGACTTAGTTAACGTTGCAGCAACACCCTTATTTACTGAGTCAAGTATCAAGTAAAAATATTGCAGCAACACGTTATCAGGCAAGCCATGGGTTGGGCATTGAACCACCAACTTCTTGAATCGCAGCCAATTTTCATGAATTGGCTTGCCTTCTGGATGCTTCAAGCTCTGAATACTATCCCGAAGAGTCATCATCTTCGAGGGAGGGAAAAATTGCACTTGAAATATGTGATCAACTCATCCCAAGAAGGGATTGATTCACGTGGCAATTCAGCTAGCCACTTACATGCCTCCCCCATCAAATAGAACGGGAACAACCGCAAATGGACTGACTCTTGAGAGATGTTCTTGAAGGACAACTGTCCGCATACATCCACGAATTTTCTAATATTCTCATGGGGATCCTCATGAACCAAACAACTAAAAGTGCCTCTTTAATATCAAGAGTTGCAACATAATACTCGTGATGTGGAACACCACATTCCCTTGGGTCGGAGGCAAGCGAATGGAACCAATACCACTTATAAGATGGGGGTCATTAGCATTAGGCTCATTGACATCGTTGAGGTTTGCAATGTCATTTTGATGGCCAACTTGGCTTCCATTGCTGCCGTTCACACTCATACTTCATGTTTCAACGCACAAACAAGCAAAACAAAACTAAAATTAAGTGAGTATCACTATGACTAACAAGAACAAAATTCAACTTAACTAAAAGTTCTCAAGTAACACCACTTCCCGGCAACGCCGCCATTTTGATTTAACGTATCAGGATACACTTCATCCAATACTAAGCGTCAACGATCATTAAGTAGTAATATAACCTAACTAAGTCAGTTGGGGTTGAGTCCCAAGGGAGTGGTACGTATTTGAGAATCAATAGAAAAACATGAATATGCTCAATTCAATCATAGCTAAAAATATTTACGAATAAAAACATGTTTCAAGTTTGGGGTGACACAAGTGTCAAATAACAGTGGGTTTGATTTCAATTATCAACTACAACAGCAAATAACACAAAAATAGCAAGTATAGACATGGGTTCTTGGGATGTGATTGGATTATGGGCTAAGGTAGACAATTGGGTAATTGCAATTAATAGTGAATAATTGTAAATCAGTATATAAGCTAGGCTTTAGTGGGGATAAACTTTCTCTCGAACAATTTACCCCGAATCAAATTGGTTTCTCTCGAACAACAATAAGCAACAATTAAGAACAACCTACACTTTAGTCCATTCACTCTCTCGAGCTGAATGTGTGGAAAAGGGTTTAGGGTTCACTCTCTCGAGTTAACCCCATGACAACCCAATACCCATAGACCATCAAATCAGTAATCTTGGTTTTTTAACATCTCTCTTGAGCAAGCAAAAAACACGAAGGTAGAGTTGCATTTGCAACTACAGCCCTTTAGATTAAGCCACAATTACAGAATGAAATCACTTTTAAACAACATTTACACTATCAATTAACAATACCCAACTACTAAATCAACCCATAATCACATAATCACACCCAAGAATTGGGGTTTTAGCTAGACATCATAAAAAGGTAAAAATCATAACCAAATTGTGTTTCCATCAACTGGGTAAGATTGATATAGTCTTTACTAAAGTTTAAGATGAAGAATCTTCAAACTCCCACACCTAGTCAGCTCTAAACGAGTCCAAATCGTGGACTCATCAAACTCCCACACCTAGTCAGCTCGTGTGGCATGAGAACCTTAGCCAGTGGAGCCCACCCGAACTCCATTAAGCTAACATAGAAGGCTGGCTCCTTCTCCTCCAGCCTGAGAAATATGAAACCCCTCTCATAACAAAATTTATTATCCCGAAAATCATGAAACCTCTCTCGACTAGCAGTGCCGGGAAATCGGACGAAGGGAAGGTTCTTTTCATTTAGACCTGCCGTATGGATAACCCTGCAAGTTATGACAAATATAAGTTAGTTCACGATGGAAATAGATAGCGTAAGGTTGGAAGGGGAAGAGAGGAAAATGTTGAGTTAAGAAGGTTAGGCTACTGATTCCCTAAATCACGTCATAGCTGCCAAAATCCCACTAGATCGGGATGAGGGAGGCCTCCATAGTGGGATGAAGGCCCCCAAACTGCATCTGGGATGAACACCTGGCGTGACTATAGTGCCTCTTCATCCCAAAACCTCCATTTTCGATAGAATTTTAGCAGATCAGAGTATATAAACTACCCTTGAACTTAAATATGTAAATGTTTTCGCTAAATAACCACTAAATAGTGTCCAAATTTGAGTTTATGCCAAGAAGACCGTTCAACTTCCCCAATGCATTTTTGTACTGATTTAACCGTATTTTTAAAAAATCCTTACACCCAGGGTATTATGGGAACGTAAGTGAAGTGCCCATGCTGCGTTTTTCTATCAAACTAGCAACTTAAGTTCATTTTCAAAAATTGCCCCCTCCTAAAAAACCATTTCTAATCGATTAAATAGTAGCATGCAATCATTGTCTAATGTTGAAGTAAAGAGTGCAATGAATGAGAATATTACCTTTAAATCAACGTTCAGATGAAGTGAGTTGAGAGGATTTTGGGGGAGAGTTTTTGAAGGAATAGGAAGAAATGGGTAAAATTGCATTTCCCCCACGATACTATTTCTTGACCTCCCGCTTTAGGGGGAGATATCTCACTACAGCGGCCCCGCCTTAGCGGGAGAGCTGCCACCCTGGCGGGGTCTGGCTGTGTGATTTGGAGCGAAAATATTTTTTCTTCAAACATTGCATCATATCCCTAACCGATCTCTTAAGGTATAGGACCTGTCGTAAATCAGGCTTGAGAAACAAACACCATCCCCTCCTATAAATTCATAATGGACCTAGTTGTTAGTTAAAAAGAATAGTGCGAGGAAGGGTGCGTGATGATCCGTGCATTAGTCATTTGGGGATGAAAGAGGGGTAAATTGGTATATATTGTAATGACTCAAACCATCCTTATTTAGGAGAAACAAAAATTTGGGAAAAATTCTGGGCCAATGTCCCACCCGAGCGGGTCAGGTGCTGCTAGTGCAGCGGTGCCACGGCGGGATAAGCTAGCGCTAGGGCGGGATATGCGAGGCAGAACTTAAATAATGTGAAATGTTATTTTCTCCTTCTTTCTAAAATACCTAATTTAGTCGTAAAACACCTTAGAAACCCTCAAAAAGCTGCTCTAAGCTTGGAAAAAAAGGAGAAGGAGATTTTTGGCATGAGGACGGTGATATCTTGCGGATTCTTAGTCAAGATCACCTTCATGAGTTCTAGAAACAAGATTTAAAGCCAAAAACCCTGTGCAACTTTTTTTCACCCAGGTAGGCTAGGTTTTATGAATATAGTAGTTATAAATATGTGTTCACCGCGTAATATATGTGAATCAATTGTATAATTATGCCTAGGCCCTCGTGCATTGAACGAAATATAGTTAAATCCTAGAAAGAAGCCTTAGATAATGATATAGGATAGGTGATGGTTGTGATTCTATGATTGTGTGATATATGTTTGTTCTTGCTTTATTATGATACATATATGTATGTGAATGTTGCATTATTGATCACACTTGTTGTAAATGAGATAGACTAATGATGAATGTCATAAATCATGATTTGTTTGTATGATTATTAGAAATATACTTGTGATTGTGATTGTGGCTTGTTGAATGGATCGGTTGCCACATTCCGGCATAACTAAATTGGATCGGTTGCCACGTTCTAGTATAATTATGGGATCGCTTGCCACGTTCTGGCATAATCATTGGATCGGGTACCACGTTCTAGTATGCTAACTGTTTGGGTTTGGGTTCTATGAGAGGACCAATGATTTGCTATAAATGTGTAATTTGAGAAGCGGTGAAGTTGCACTTTGTTCGTAAATGATTATTGACATTGTATTTTCCCCAGAGTGCTATATTATGATAAGGACTTTTGTTGATTATTCGTAAATGTTGATAATATGGTATATGTTTGATACAGGCATGTGATTTCATTGTGTAAAGGCAAGAAATGAGAGTAGTGTTCGTGATGTAAATGTTTAGGTTGATTTCACAATTGAGAAGGGGATTTGTGGTAAGGAGTTAGTAAGCTTGACATAATGTACGACGTAATGGAGGTGGAGTAATAATAAAGAGAAGGAGAGGGTATGACGTGAATGGCTAGTTGGAATGTTGTAGTTGTATTTGGGGACTTTTCTACTTGTTAGAGTGGTTAGGCTATGATCAAGTACCGGGTAAGTAGGTTGATAGAGAGGGTGGTTAGTAGTTAGATTACGAGTGTAATTCAGGGGTATTTAGAGAGAGGGTAAAGGTGGAGAAACGAGTGTTTTATTTCATGATCTTACTAGTTGGTTTCTTCTATTATGTGGTGGGTGTCTGGTTGACCGATGACGCCTACCAGTACATGTGGTTTGTACTGATACTATTCTTGCTATGTCTTTGACATAGTCTGGATGCAGGTTGGTGATGTTTCATTAGGTGAAGACGAAAAAATTCTCCAGCAGCTTCAATCTTCCCTTCCACATTGTGGGAGCTATGTCTTTATTTATTATGTCCAGTTGTACTCGTAGTAGCTCTTGTACCTGTTTAGACTAGATTCTTGGGGGTGTAAATTACTTTACAAGTCTTAACAAAATATGTGTTAAAGGAATTCTATAAATTAAAAATTCGTTAGTACATTTTAATTTTGCTTTACTTAATTTTTGCATGTTGTAACGTTTCGATAAGAGGGTTCTTTCTACTTAGGTGGTAGTATGTAGGTGCCCACACAACCTGGTGGGTTGGGGCGTGACAATAACACATGTTCTTGTTCATGTATGGCAATAGCCTTAACCGACATAAACCATGTGAGATACATAGAGTCCGATGTCTTACCCCCACACCAAAAAGTGGTATCCTACTTGCCTAAGGTAGAACGCATATATTAGCTTCTAGGTGGATCCACTAGCTAAAGACCTATGTAGGCACATAGTTATGGGATAGATAGATTGCTTCTAGAAACCCGGACTAACTAACGTGAATGTTTCCATCTCATCAGATAACTATGTTGAGAACCCGGACTAACTATAGTGAAGGAACCCATCTCATACTCATATCCACTTGGTGCTAAACATAATTCCCTTTATATTCATCTTAAGTCACATCCATGGCAGCTCCTAGTTGAGTTGGTAGTACTTCTGAGGTTACTCCAAACACTGATGACAAATTTTGAGCACTACACCGGGCACTGATACCTAGAAAGATGGAGTGACTTAGTAGACATGATTCATTTTTACCTCCCTCTTTGTCTTATTTTTCTTGACTCTTGGATATTATTTTGCTTACATTTGAGGACAAATAGCTTTTATTTATGGTGGGGTGAGGCCCGCCTTTAGTGATTATGGTTTTGTTTATATATTGGGTTATTGAGCTATAACTGTGTTTTGCACTATTTATGTGGATTATTGAGCTTGTTGCTCCTTGTCTTTAATTGAAATGATTTTTGGACGCTTTCAAAAAATTTTGTGCCACCTCTTGTTTGTGTTTGAATGTGGTTGTTCTCTTGCAAATTTGAGTATCAATCTTGATCAATACCGATGACTTGAATAGTGCCCATAATCGAACAAAAATAAATGTGCGGCTATGATGAGGACAAATGAAGTTGCATAGACAATATGTAAACTTTTTGCATCTCGTTGTGACTAGCCAGGTATCAAATTGAGTCTCTTGTGATGAACATTGCACAATAGCGAAAGTGTGTAGTCTTGTTTGACATTGGTGTTAGTGCCTTGTGTGTGATGAGCTTACCGTGAACCTTGTGTGATGACACCTAGAATTTGCTCTAATGGTCCGGTTGACTAAGTGATGCAATCTCTTGAAATGATCTTTGGCAACTTTGAAGAGTTTGAAACAATTTCACACTATACCTCTTTTTGTGGCCTACCTTGCGAGTGTGTGAACTTCGCTTGAACACCCTTTTAGCCTTAACCTTTTCTTGGAAGAAACTTGATGAAATTGTGACCTTTCTTTATCCATTACCCATAATCCTCATGATTTGTGGTTTGTTTTAATAGCCAACTTAGGCCAAATGCCTAAGTTGGGGGTGTGGTGAAAAGAGAAGGTAAATCAAGAATTGAAAAGAAGTCCCCTTGAGCCATGATGTTGAGAAATATGGAACCCCTCAATACTAAAAAAAAGAGAGAGCAAAAGGAAGAAAAGAATGAAAAATAAAAAGAATAAAAAAGTTGTGGAATAAAGTTGTGAAAGTTCAAAGAAATGGGTTGTTCAACAGTCCGTGGAAGATGAATAATAGGGTGACTTGTGAGCTCGAATGAGAATGATGAAGAAAAGGAGAGAAAGTGTTGTTCACACCACATCTCATGGGGATTACAACCATTGAGCCTAATGACCATACCTTTACACTCAGACTCGTTACAAGCCTTGAAAAGACCTTTTTGATCTCGAGTGAGCTGAAACAATTGTTGGTTGGAAAATAAGGGCAAACCTGTAGGTGAAATCATACATTATGTTCATCTTTGTGAGTGTGAGTGTGACATTTGATTCCAGAGCTCTAAATTGTTGAACCATTGTGTGTGAATATGGAATCATTCTTTGTGTGAGGGAATTTGAGTACCTTTGTTGAGCTTGAACTTGCATTTGAAGCAAATATTGTGAACTTGAGAATCCTTGATAATGGTGAGTCACAACTTGAATCTTTGAGTGCACAATTGATCCTTGCATGGGTAAGTTGAGATTTTTTGTGTGCATTCATGATTGAGTCTTGTGTAGCAATGTTTGAGACATCCTTTTTGAACTTCTGAACTTGAGTTTTACTTGAGGACAAGCAAAAGATTAAGTTGGGGCTGTTGATAAGTCCACTATTTGGACTCATTTAGGGCTTTATTTTAATAGATTTAGTGTCCTCTAATGTATATTTTGTGCCAATAACTGATGCAAATCTTTGAATTTCAGGTATTTGGATTGAGGAACAAAGCATGGACACTAATCAGCAAAAAGGAACAAGGCAGCTGAAAGAACGAATAAAAGAAGGCCTGATGATCGCCTAACCCATAGGGAGAGTAGCCGAATGGCCATGATCTCGCCTAAAGTCCCAGTGTGCCAAGCCCTGAAGGAGAAAATCAAGTTGGTGATAGAAAGGAGCACTCGGCATGTCGCCGAACAGTTCAGTGATGCAGTGCTAGATCCCCAAAATTACATAACTTGAGGATGCTGAAGGCCAAAGCAAAAAGGCGATGGAATTTACCAAAGGGTGGATCGCCGAGTGGATCGGTGATCCCAACTTATTGTGCCGAATGGTCCTTCGCAACATACTTTTGTAGACTATAAATACATTTCTTAAATTTTTTTAGTTTAGTGTCGAAATTTAATGAGTTTTCGTAGTATCTAATTTTATGAATCAGTTTTAGAACTCTGTGTTTGGAGACAATATCCTTAGCTTTGAAGATTTTAAGATTTCTATTTTTGAGAAATTGGAAATGGGTCTTTGAGATTCTTCAACCTTGACCTTTGTAAAGACGAAATTAATCTTACCCAGTTGATGAAATTACAATTTTTTAATGATTTTTATCTTTTTATGATGTCTAGCTAAAACCCCAATTATTGGGGTGTGATTGTGGGTCGATTTAGTTATTCGATATTGTTAATTGATAGTTCAAATATTGTTTAAAAGTGATTTCAATCAGTAACAATGGTTTAATTTAAAGGGTTGTAGTTGCAAATGCAACTCTAACTTCGTGTTTTTGGCTTACTCGAGAGAGAGAGGTTTTAAAACCAAAATTATTGATTTGATGGTCTGTGGGTATTGGGTTGTCATGAGTTCAGCTCGAGAGAGTGAATCCTAAACCCTTTTCCACACATTCAGCTCGAGAGAGTGAATGGACTAAAGCGTAGGCTTTTCTTAATTGTTGGTTTTTGGTATTTGAAAGAAACAAATTTGATTCGGGGTAAATTGTTCTAAAGAAAGTTTGTCCCCACTAAAGTCTAGTTTATTCACCTATTTACAGCTATTTACTATTAGTTACAATTACCCATTTGTCTACATTAGCCTATAATCCGATCACATCCCAAGAACCCGTCTCTTTACTTGTTCCTTAGTGTTATTTGTTGTTGTAGTTGATAATTACACAAAAAAAAAACCCTGTTATTTGACACTTGTGACACTCCTTAACTTGAACTATGCTTTTATTCGTAAATGTTTTTACCTATGATTGACTTGAACATATTTGCACTTGGCTCCTGAATTTTAAGCACATACCACTCCCTATGGGATTCAACCAAAACTCACTTAGTTAGGTTATATTATTGACTAACAATCGTTGGTACTTAGAATTGGACGAAATGTCCTGATACGCGAAATCATGCAGTAGTACAAATTTTTATTTTCTAGCAATGACATATGGCAAGGTGCTCTTAGTTTAGCTGCAATCATATTTCTACTTAATAGAACAAGGTGTTCTTCTCATCTTCTCTTACATGGAGCTATTATTTTTGTCAAATATCTAGAATGACGATTGAATATTACATACATAAAATTGTTGACTAGATCAATATTAAAAAATAGGCAAAAGTCTTGGAGAAACCAAAAATGCACTAATATTATAAATACGAAATTATTGCTTCAAAGAATGCTTTCAAGCTAGGAATTTAAGCACGGATAGCTTTATTTGACAATTTACTGGATGTCGGGTATGCCTATTCAACATAAACTAAGGCACTGAGGGACTATTACTAGTTCATATGAAAAAACAAGGATGACTATGAATCCTAACCAAAAAATAAGGGACTATTTTGGGTTTTGTCTTGGACAAAATCAATAAAACATTTAACAACAAAGAGAGCTATGAGGGAATCTACATCCATGTTGAAACAATGTACTATCCATGTTGAAACAATGTATGATGAGAATAAAAAAGCATTACAAAATTTATGTGATAGAAATTATAGTAGCGTCGTAAAGTTGTTCTTCACTCGGTTAATGAAATGGCATACTCTGATGATAAAATAATAAACATTTGAATCTTTCTTTACATAAATTCTACATATTTTAAATATTTTCAATTTAAAAAAAGAATAATCTCCCATACCTAATAATATATATATATATAAAGTAAATTACGTAATGCATTTTAAGGAGATAAGAACTATTTTGATTTATTTAGATATGTCATATGTTATGTATTAATGAAACAACTTAAAAAATATAAGAGATAATTTATGTATAGTCGAAAATTACTTGTGAAAAATGGAGTACAAACTACATATTTAAATATGTTTATGCCATATACATATTATTGTAAAGAAATTTCACACTATAAATTTATTTAGTTATTTTAATATGTAATTTAATTTAGGGAAAATGGTTTGAAAAATACTCCAACTTTTGCTGAAAGTGTTGTTACGATACCAAACTTTATGGAGGACCTTTTACCCCCTGTACTATTTAATAGTGTATTTTAAAGATATATATGTGCCCACGTGGACACGTTACAATTTATAATTATGCAATATTTATGATATCCACGTGGGCACATATATACTGTAACACCTCGGTTTTTGAAAGAACTAGAAAGAGCTAGAATTAGAAAGAGCTTTTTGGAAAGAATGAAAAAAATCTGGAAATTTGTTAAGTTATGTTAAGTTTGGGTTTTTGGTCAATTTCAAATGACCATAACTACTAGCTCAGGATGAGTAAAGTGTGTTTACATATATCATAGGAAATTTCTTGGAATAATCTTTCCAACGCCGCTGAGTTTGTGTATTTCCGAGTTCGTATGAGTGAGATATGCCCAATTGAAGTTGGGTTGTTCAAATAAGGAAAGTCTAATCCGGATTTAGAAGGGCATTATGGTCGTTTCCATACCCCATGACTTAATTTCATTTTTGGGTAATTAATTGGGGTCTAAACTGATAGGATTCAGTTTACGCATTTACAATATTGAGTTAGGGTTTTAGATAAGAGAAAAGAAGAAGAGAAAAGAGGAGAAGAAGCAAGAATCGTCAAATTCTCGAAGCTAAGATCGTGGATTTCGTCAAGGGGTGATACCTATGAGGTATGTGAGTCTTTCATAGAGTTGGGTTCGTTCACCCACATGCCAATCCTGTTTATTCCAGCGAAGTTCGTTCTAGAAAGTTGAATGTTGATGAATCTTGAATGGTGTTCTTGAAATTAGCCTTCTTTCTTGAGTTAGGTTGAGATTGAGGAGTTCCTTGAGGTTAAAATATTGTTTCCTTGCGTTGTTTAAGTTAGATTCTTGTGTATGCGTACTAGGTATCTGAATCTAGAGGAAATTTGAGAAAAAGAACTGAATTTAGGAGAATTGGGTTTTGAAAATGAAGAAGGAACAAGTCGGGCAAATCTGGGTACCATGTCCGCGATAAATTATTTTCGTGACCAAAAATTTAAATACATCTCCGCATCGCGAACCTGCTTTCAGATAGTAATTTTTTTTATCTTTTTTCATGTTTAGTAATCTAAAAACACTCCTAAATATCATGAGATCTTTTCTATTACAAATTACAGTCCTTGAATCCATAATTCAATTCAAGGAAAGTTAAGAGTCAAGTCAAGAGAAGTTAAGAGTCAAGTAAAGAGAAGTTAAGAGTCAAGCCAAGAGAAGTTAAGAGTCAAGCCAAGAGAAGTTAATAGAGTCTTCCCAAAGTTTTTTACAAATGTTTTAACTTTATTTAAAGACTTGAGTTTTGAGTTGAGTAAAGAGTAAAGTTTGAAGTTCATTTCTTCAGAAGAGTATATCGGGAATATGTATTCCAAAAGAGTAAAATGTTTTATCATTTAAAGAAGAAAGGGAACCTTGATTTCCAGAAGAGCCTTTGAGCTAGTTTTCAATAAAGAGTAAATGTTTTCACATTTAAACAAGAAAGGAAACTGAGATTTCGAAAAGAGCCTTTGAGCTAGTTTTCAGTTAAAGAGTAAATGTTTTCACATTTGAGCGAGAAAGGGAACATCGATTCCAAGAGAACTTTTAATCTAAGTTTTGAGTAATTATCTCAAACCAAAGAAAGAAGTTATGTTTATAAACATATGAGCTGAGTATTTTGGGAGTAATATTGAGCACTAATTTGGGGGAGAGTTCAGATAACTCATAGCCACATAAACCATGTAGTCAACATGGGTAGTAAAGGATCATACTTTTAGATGATTCCTTAAGTGATTTTTAGCATAGACTAATGAGTCTACTTAGTTAAGGATTTCTATATGATGGCAAAGTATAGGAAAGTTCTGGCAGTGTGGGCAAGATGTTGTATCACCACTTAGGCTAAGAGTGGTGGTTGTCGGTTAGAGAAACTCCCACAACAATATTTTGTATTTTTATATACATCAGAAATATTTGTATTTTTATATACAAACAGAGTTCATATTGTATCTTTGAATACATACAGAGTTATTATTGTATTTCTAAATACATAGAGTTGAAAACCATGTTTTAAAGCTTTTTCTTTATAATGCATTTATTTACACTGCTTTATATTGAAATCAGTTCAATTCAGTTGAATTGAGTTGAGCCAGGTAAGTTCTTTAGTTCCTTTCAAGATTATGTCTTGTTTTAGAATTCCCCTCGCATACTTGTACATTCAATGTACTGATGCCATTTGGCTTGCATCTTATTATGATGTAGACACAGGTAACTAGGATCATCATCCAGTGGCTCGTTGATCATTCAGAGACAGTTGGTTAGCCTCCTTGCTTTTCGGAGGGCCCCTTTGTTATCATTTGCTTTTTAGTATTTCATTTGTTAGGATGATCGGGGATCTTGACATCCATCTCAGTTGTTTAGAGGCTTCATAGATAGACAGTCAGTTATTTCATTTGTCTTTACTTTTTTATTGGCTTATATTCAAATTTGAGTTGCCACTTTAGCTAAGCTAAATGTTTATTTCTAAAGCATTATGAGTTTAGTTTCAGACAGTTGAGTTATCTTACATTTGAGTTCTTTTCTTAATGATTAAAGACTTTCGCTGAGTAAGTAAGTGTCACGCCCAAAACTCAAGAGGCGCAACTGACTCCTAAAGCCGAAACTCAGGCCCGAGCCGACCCTACTGAACCATTTGCTATTAGCGCATGGCAGTCACATGAAATTAAGAAAACAAACAAGTATATCTCGGCTTAAAACTAAGCCTTCGGCCGGCAAGGCTCCTGTCAACAGATCTACAAAAGAACCAGCTACTCCCAAGAGTTCATATAAAGAAATATCCAACTAGCACAGAAGTCCTGATTGGGCCGTCGAGGCCACCATGATATCTATACCTAAACTAAAAATAGGTAAATATCAGTACAATACATCAAACAGCTCACAAGCTTCAGCAAACCAACAACATAGGCTAGCATGGCCATAATGTAGCTATAAACCCCACACACTAGTCTGCAAGTCTCTAAGAGTAGTAAGGATTTGTGGGACAGGGCCCCAGCCTACCCATGAGAATATATACAACAAAAGGTAACAAACCTCCCAACTCTGGCAGCTCTAGAGGAAAGGGGCTGACCAATCGGATAAAAGTCAATCCTGCTGATATGGAGGTCTGCTCGGTCATCTGTCAGGACCTGCATGCATGAATGCAGTGCCCCCAAGGCAATGGGGCGTCAGTACAAAATAATGTACAGAGTATGAAAGGTAATAGACTATGATGAGGTATCCTGATATACTGGAATAATCTAATAAATAAACTAAGGATAAGATAATTGTACTGACCTGCTTCTAAATCTAAATTTATCAAAAATAATAAAACAAAAACCTAACCAAGCCCCCATAAGCCCAAAAGTTGCCATTCAGCCTGTATACCCCTATCGGTAGTCCCCTAGCCCCACAGGCAGTCACATAGCCCTCTTAGGCAACAACATAGCTTATAGACAACTCATAGCCCTCTTAGGCAACAACATGGCCCTGTAGGAAGCACATAACCTTCTTAGGCGTTAATATATATCCCTGTAGGCAACTCATAGCCCTTCTAGGCATCAATATAGCCCCTTAGGCAACTCATAGCCCTTTTAGGCATCCATATAGCCCTGTAGGCAGAACATAACCCTACTAGGCATAGATCGCATTCCTGCAGCTAACAACAATAGCCCAAAGGCAACAATAACAATCCAACAACTAAAAGTGAGCAATTTAGTTATAGGCAACCTATACAAATAGCCTCTAAGTCGTGTCCCACATACGAATGTTACTACTGTATAAGAATTCCGATAAGAGAGGATTATACGCACTCGAGCAGCCAATAATCAACAATAATGGCTATAAGTATAACAACGATAACAACTCAATTACATTGCTCCTAAGCTTTAAGGAAACATGCCATATGAAGAGAATAGCCTTAACATACC
>JAJOOJ010006838.1:0-21135 GCA_029582625.1 Solanum boliviense
ACTTATGCTTAACAAACACATTATTCCTAAATTAAAGCTAAGTGTCAACACTAGATGGACACAAATCGATCTTGCAAGAAAATCAATTTTGTCATCAAAAGGATCAACTTGTGTTGGTACTTATGCTTAGCAAACACATTATTCCTAAATTAAAGCTTAATATCAACACTAGATGGACACAAATCGATCTTGCAAAAAAATCAATTTTGTCATCAATAGGATCAACTAGTGTTGGTACTTATGCTAAACAAACACATTATTCCTAAATTAAAGCTTAGTATCAACACTAGATGGACACAAATCAATGTTGCAAAAAAATCAATTTTGTCGTCAATAGGATCAACTAGGTTTCTCCTATTTTCAATACTTCCTCTCTTTGTTCCACTAGTTATTGTGATGTATATGTTACCATGATTGTGTCCGGAGTTGAGAAACCAAGAATTCCAACAAGAGTGTTCAAATTTTAATGTGTATAAACACTTACTTTTTAACCTATCTTAATATACCAAAACGCAAATCATAATGTAATAATATATTATAAGAAAAGTGAGCCAAATTACGAATCATTCACTAAAAGACCACATTCTCCAAACATCAAATTCTTACGCCTTATATCACTTTATATCCATCCTAATTAATCATCACGATAAGTCTTTACCAAATTGGACGAGAATCTAGCAATTTTAATCAAATTCAAGTACTGATTATGGGCAATGGGATATGGAAACAGAATTGAGCTTGTAACCCTTAAACCTTCAAACACTATGTGGAACAATTCAAAACAAATGAGTTTAAACAGGAAGCCAACATATTAACACAATCGCAAATGGGGAAATCCTAGTAAGAAAATACTATATCCATCATGGACAAAAATCACATAATAAAATCAGACAAGTAAAGAGTTTGAATCTGTATAATCATATTAACAAACATGCAAATCAAAAAGGGAAGAAATTAAGGCATGAGCATTCACAAAGAAGAAGGAAGAATGACACCATAATTTTGTTGTCTATTGTCGTTGACCGGAGCTACTGAGCAGAGATGTTAGTTGTTGCTGGCGTTGTCGATTTCTTCGCCGGAGAGTAGAACAGATGCAGCTGCTAGAGTAGCAGCGTTGGAGAAGATAGAGGTGACACCAGGTTGCTGCTGCTGCTTCGCGGTGGCTTCGTGGGTCGCTGGTGGACAACAGCTGGAGCTGCTGCTAGGTGGTCTTCGCGGCGTCTTCACCGGTGGAACTCCATCAGAGATGGAGCGGCTGTTGTGAGAGGCGAGAGAGGGAAAGGGGAAGAACGACAAAAAAGAGGAGGGAAGGAGAAGAGGAGAGAAGGGAGAGGAAGAGAGGGACGTCGCCACCTTTAGTGGCCTCGCTGGAGCGGCTTCGCGGGAAGGGAGGAGAATCGAAAGAGCGGCTGCTCTTTTCTTTGGAGAAGAAGAAGAATTAATTGTCTTAGGGTTTTGGGGTCTTTGGTTTAGAATATCATTCTTTTTTAAAAAAAAAAAAAAAGTGTTAATACCGACCACAGGATGTCGGTATCTTTTAAAATAATTATCTATATTTAAAAATATTAAAATAAGTACCAACATTATGAAGTTGTTTTTATTTAAATAAAATAATAATTTAAATATACCGACCTCTTAAGGTCGATATTTAATAATTTATTTTAATATAAACTCATCTCTGGTAGATTTTATTAATTAAAATTATATATATATATATATATATATATATATATATATATAAAATTTAATTTAACTACACATCAACAAAAGCTTAATTTTATAAATTTAAATTATATACCTCCTAATTATATAAATTTAATTTTATCGATCAATTGAAGTTTATCAATATAAAATTTAATATATAAATCTCCTTGAATTTATCATCGGTATTTCTTTAATTGATAATGTATTCCATATCTGAACCACTAATATATAAGACTTGATTTGTTAAACTACTCGAGGAGTATATAATCAATGAATTTCATACTTCGATGAGTTATCTTTTACTCGGAAATCGGTATTATAATTTTTTTTTTATTTTACACAAATTCGTCCTCTGGAAGACGATTTAAATAAAATTAAATCAAAATAATTAAAGTGACATCCAGAGGTCGGTATTTTTATTTCATCTAATAATTAAAGCGACATCCCGAGGTCGGTTTGTTTAAATTTTCATTTTACACCTATAATTCATTGTTTAAAAAATTGTATACTTTTATAAATAGAAAGTTAGATCAATAATCCATATTTAGAGTATGAATTTACGTTGATATGAAAACCGACAACAAGTAGTCGGTTTTTATGCAAAATAAAGGGAAACTCAAATTCCGACCTCAGGAGGTCGAAATTTTTCCCAGAAAAATGAACTACAATAAAAACCGACCTCTTGATGTCGGTATTATTTTCTCAATTAAATATAAAAAATACCGACCTCATGAGGTCGGTATTTTATATTATATATATATATACATAATTTAATTTAACTACACATCAACAGAAGTTTAATTTAATAAATTTAATTTTATCTTTCAACAAATTAAAGTTTATCAATATCAAATTTAATATATAAATCTCCTTGAATTAATCATCGGTATTTTTTTAATTGATAATGTATTTCATATCTGAACCACTAATATATAAGACATGATTTGTTAAACTACTCAAGGAGTATATAATTAATCAACATATTTCATACTCCGATGAATTATCATTTACATGTCATCATAATTATATAAATATAAAATTTATAATTAAGTGTTATCATGACATTTTTATCGAGTATTATCTCGCATTTCATACTCGAATAAATTATATGTTAGCTCTTCACCTCTACATCATGACATGAGATATTAAGTACATCATTAGACGATGGATTGATAAAATTTGTACATTACTCTAGAAATATAAGTATAATTATCTCCTAATTCATATCAACGTAGTTTCATACTCTAAATATGGATTATAGATATTTTTTTATTTATTCCACAAATTCTAACTTTTTATTTATAAAAGTATACAAAATTGTTACACTTTTTGAACAATTAATTGTAGGTGTAAAATGAAATTTTAGTATTATCCACAATAGCAAAATTATGATTATTAATAGGAATATTTTAAACAAACCGACCTTCGGATGTCGCTTTTATTAAAAGTAATTATATTTAATAAAAAATACCGACTTCATGAGGTCGGTATCACATTAAATTTTATTAATTTATTACATACTATTTAATTTTATCGACTTCCGGAAGTCGGTATTATAATTTTTTTTGTTTTTTTATTTTACACAAAATCGTCCTCTAGACGATTTAAATAAAATTAAATCAAAATAATTAAAGCGACATCCAGAGGTCGGTATTTTTATTTCATCTAATTACTTTTAATTAAAGCGACATCTGGAGGTCGGTTTGTTTAAATTTTCATTTTACACCTATAATTAATTGTTTAAAAAATTGTATACTTTTATAAATAGAAAGTTAGATCAAGAATACATATTTAGTATGAAATTACGTTGATATGAAAACCGGCAACAAGTAGTCAGTTTTTATGCAAAATAAAGGAAAAACCAAATTCCGACCTCAAGAGGTCGGAATTTTTCCCAGAAAAAATGAACTACAATAAAAACTGACTTGTTGATGTCGATATTATTTTCTCAATTAAATAAAAACATACTGACCTCATGAGGTCGGTATTTGATATTAATTTATTTTTACATACTATTTAATTTTACCGACATACGAAAGTCGGTATTATAATTTTTTTTGTTTTTTATTTTACACAAAACCTAAAATATTTCTCAATTTTGTTTTTTATATTTAATTGAGAAAAACTAAAATATTTTTATTTATTTATTTGTTTAATACCGACATCAAGAGGTCGGTTTTTATTGTAATACATTTTTTTGGGGAAAAATTCCGACTTTTAGAGGTTGGAATTTGGTTTTCCCGCTTTATTTTGCATAAAAACCGACTTCTTGTAAATACCGATCTCTGGAGGTCGGAAATTACCGACCTCCATTTGAGGTCGGAAATTTTTAGGTCGGTATTCACTGCTTTTTTAGTAGTGGTAATAATATCAGGAAACTTTGAAGCAAAATCAATAGATTGCTGAATGGGGTTACCTTCCCCTGACAAATAAAATGTCCTAGAAATCGGACGTTAGTTTGTAACAAACTCATTTTTGGTTTAGAAATTACCAAACCGTTTTGTATAACAATTTTCTTGAAAATGTCCAAATATTTAATATGCATTTCAAGAGTCTTTGAATAAACCAAAATATCATCAATACAGACTATGATAAAGTCTAAATATGACTTGAAAATATCATTCATAATTTTCTGAAATTCAGAAGGAGAGTTTTTCAGACCAAATGGCATAACATTCCATTCGTATTGTCCAAACGGAACGTTGAAATCTGTTCTATAAGAATGCTCCTTGAATATTTGTATCTGCCAATATCCTGATTTAAAATCAAATTTTGAAAAGATATTAGCGTCATAAAATCTTGACAATAAATCCTTTTTATATGGGTTATGATACCTAATTCATTTTAAATGTTTATTTAAAGGTTTGTAATTATTACCAACCTAGGAACACCACATTCTTTTTCAGCTGCATTATTGACATAAAATGCAATGCAAGACCAAGGAGATTTGGAAGGTTTTATCAAACCATTTTTGTAATAAACTATCAATTTATGTTTTGTAGAATTCAACCAATTCGGCGTTCATCTAGCAAGGGCGAGATTTCGTATAACTAATATATCGGTCTATGTATGTAGCAGAAAATCCTTTTGCTGTTATGTTGGTAAAGGGATAAATAGCATTTATAAAAGGGGTTCCAAGAATAATTGGAGGGTATAACTGATGTTTTACTAAGACAAAGAAATGCGGAATGCAAACTTTGTTTTGACAAATACGAGTATTAGACAATTTATACTTTATATCTAAAGCATGTCCAGAAGCGGATTTGACCATATGAGTTGTTTTCTCAAAATATTTGGTAGGTACAAGACCTTCCTGAATGCAACTCACATCAGCTCCACTGTCAATCATAGCGACCTCAGTTATAGAAAAAGTGTTATCAATTAATATAGTGCATTTAACATACCATTAGTGAGCGGTAACGATTTGCATCATTCCCAAAAACATATTTTTTCTAGAATCAAGGTTACTAGGTTTTGCAACGGTATTTTTTTAGCAATATTTTTACCTTTGTTATTAACTGACTCAATCTGAGTAAGGCGATGATCACAAATTGTTTGATTTTGTTTAAGCGTTTTAATTTCTTGTTTAAGATTTTCAATCTCTCCTTTCAAATCATCAAAAGAAGTATCGCGTATAACAATGGGTTGTTTAGCAAGTCTATTATAAACTTCATACAAAGAATACGGTGTAGAATATTCAGACTCAAAATCATTTTTCTGTTTTTCAAAAGAGTTCGAAGAACTAGCCTTGTTATTAATAGCGAACTGAATAATCTTTTCTCGCAAATTATTATCAGTGACTTCTTTCAACAGTTCTATAACGTTATCAGAAATAATAATATGATTGTTCATATCTTCAAATTGTGATTGTAATTTATAAAATTCATCATTTTCACAATAACAAATATCACCTTGGCATTTGCAAGCATCTATAGTGGCTGGCTGATTATTATCAGAGGACTCAGGTTGATCATCCGCATGCTCGGAACTAGATTCAGAATCGTAATCTAACTTAGAACCAGAGGTTTATAAAAAACTATAGATCTTATCGTGGATATCTTCATCTAGTTCTAATGTTTTAAGCTTTTCAAGCTTACAATTGGTTGCTATATGTCCAAACTTTCCACACTTGTAGCACTTTATTTTAGCGAGTTCTCTTCTAGATCTATTCTTTGTAAATCTATTAGATTTACGATGAGCTTTTCGCTCTTCCCGTTCCTCCCTAGACCTTTGTCTAGACCTTCTTTTTCTATGAGGTTTTTCTGGATTGGATCCACTAGAATCTCTAGGTCTGGTACCCTTAGTGGCGATATCATGTAATCCAAATTGAGTACAGAAGTCTCCTAGCTGGGATCATTCCCTCAGCTAATCAATCTTAAGCTGTCGAGAAAGTTCCAATTCATTGCACAAATTTATACCTTCTTGAGTTCATGCTCCTATTAACTTTCCATACGTGTAAGTGATATAACGAATAGCCCCTTGCGGATTCCTCAGAGTGTTTTTTACTCGTTCAGCAAATAAAGGGGGCAATCCGTCTATAAACTTAGCTTTCCAATGCTCAAGACCATTTTTGGGTAGTTCCATCACCTGACTCTAATAGGTATCTTTATACCAACGAACTTCTCCTAAATGTCTACATCGTAGGCCATTTAACAGGGAACAGACAGTCTCATACTGATTGGTAATCTACCATTAAAATGTTCCAGAATGGTCAAGACTAAAGTATAAACATTGTCTTCTCTATTTCTGACTAGAGAAATTCCTAAGTTATCAACACCTTCATTATCAGCAATACCATTTACTACAGCAGCTTTAGCTTCAATGCTCATATAGTTATCCCACCAACCTCTAAATTGGCCAATAAAACCTGCAATAATCATTTTGCAAATATTTCTATCTGTGTTTTTAACACTTTTATAGATAGTCGCATACATAAGCATCTATGAACAAGAATAGTTAGCTGTCTATCAGTCAAGCCAACAAGATTCCATTCATAAGTTTCACTGCCACTATTAAGAGGTATTAGTCTGGTTCCAGTCATGTTCCTCTATCAACATATCTTGAGGAGTTGGTCTAGAATAATAATAAGTTTGCATACTGGGTTTATGAGCAAATTTAATATTACCACTATTTTTCTAGAGATAGCCGTGAAGTTTCTTAATTTCCAAATCAACCTGATTTTTAAAATCAAAAGTGTTTTCCATCTCATTAGCAAAATCTTCGGATAAATCAATAGGCTAAGCCCCAAGTTCAAAAATCTTTTTATCAAGAAGTTCTTCTAAATCGTAAAGAGGTTTAAAAACAAAATCCTGAATCTCAGGGGGTCTTTGCACATGAGTAGAAAGTTCTGAAAGTTGTTTAGATGTAGAAGCTTGTTCAGAAGGTTTTGAATCTATTTTGATCTGAATTATCAAAGCAGTTAGTTCATCTAATTTTTATTAAGGGAACTAATATGTTCTCCTAAGACTTTAAAATAAAGTCCTAAATAGTTGTTTTGTGAAATGAGATTACTAAACTCATTGATGCTGACTGCCGCATCATCTTTTTCAACAAAATTTTGAAAGGCAGTAAAATTAATACTTGTATTATTCGGTAAAATAAACTATGCCTGAGGTGGATAAATAATTTTGAAAATATTACTTGATTCATCTTTATAAGATTGTTCAAAAACTTTGATGAATAAAGGTAAATAAGTGGTTATAAACCAAGGTACAAAAACATAATATGATTATGTAAAGCACAAGTCTTCTAAGATTCTTGAGAAATATTATTTAGATCATCAGCACTATAAGTGTCAGAAAACCAAATTTTCAAGTGATATTTTAAATTGGTTCCATTTATCACTTGAAAATTCATTTTGAATGTACTTTCGTGCCAGTGAACCTGGGCCAAAATCAATTTGATGTGTTTCTATCATTAAGTATCATTTGGGTTAAAATCCATTTCAGATGTTCAAGGAATATCCTTATCAGAAATATTAGATGATTTATCATTAGCTCGAACGATATTTAATCGAGGATCAATTTTAATTTTATTCCTGTCAGCAGATGCAATAGAAGAAAAAGTATGCGAAGAAGTAGCACGATTACGAGTTGGACTGTATATTGGTTCTATCGGTGAAATATGTTAAATAGCAAGTAATCTTCTTTTA
This sequence comes from Solanum boliviense, assembly GCA_029582625.1. Lineage (NCBI taxonomy): Eukaryota > Viridiplantae > Streptophyta > Magnoliopsida > Solanales > Solanaceae > Solanum > Solanum boliviense. Next base: position 7,856 of record JAJOOJ010006838.1, read on the forward strand.
GAAAATGAATGTCTATTATAAGGAACACTCTTATCATCAAACTGAATACAAATTTTTCCATTAGGATTTTGAGTAATATGAGAATACTCTGAATTAGTGACAACATCGATCATTTGTTCCAGAGGTATAACAGAATCTAAAGTCCAAGTAGTACGAAAATTAATTTCTTCCCATTTTATATACAATTTTTTTATATAGTTGGATAACTGTATGGAAGAATCTAATTCTGTTACCGAAGCAAAGGGGATGTCGAGATTCAAATACGTATTATTAGCGAGCCAAACTCCTTATTGGGCTGAGACCACGGCTGGCTAGACGGAGTCACTAAGACAAAGACACTAACTTGTTGTATTGAATCTGACTTTACCACCATCTCGGAACTAAGTCAAGAAACCATATATAAATCCATTTATATTTTGATAAAGTCTAGATCTTTCATGGTAGTTATAAAAGTGAAGTTAGTTATCCGACATAGATATAGTTTTCTAGCCGGACATAGTCACGGCTTTAGATCAGAGATGTAAAAAAATGAAAACGAAAGTACGGTCGTACCTTGTGGTCAACACCAGTGCGAGAGACTGTACACTTTATTAACAATTCATCGAGTATCCGGCGAGCTTACAGATTACGAAAGAGAGAGCTTTACAAAATATTACAAGAGAGAGAATGAGAGGGTTTTCTAAAACCTGCTCCCAAAGAAAATGAAAGACCAACTTATTTTATAGAAAGAAAATAAAAACATAAGGTATCTTTGTACAGTAGTATTGGAACCCATTTACCCCCTAAACAGTGTATCTACTGTCGATCAACAATATATCTATTGTCGGTAGTGCCTTCTACTGTTCAGGCTGTTGCATCCTTTCCTTTTAATCTAAATAGGAAATCTTCCATTTGCTGTAGCGTATCTCCATAGGGTTGAGGTGTATCATCTCATGCCTCATCACTCGTTTCACTTCTTGTAGAAATGTCAGATTTCTCGTAGTGGGTGATATTAAGAAGAAGATTCCTTCTAACTTCATCCTAATATTCATTTATCATTTCTTATTTGTGTCCATCTTGAATGGAAATCCTCCTGGCAATAAGCTTAACAGAGTTATCTGCGATTCCTCCCTTATTGGGATTAGTACCATAATCTTGGATTTTCTGAGTAATAAAGTCCAGTAATTCTTGGCCATATAATGCCTTAGTCTTGGGATTTTTTTTCATTAACTTGTCCCAAAAATTGTTGTAATAAGTCCGATATAAGCATGGAATTTGTTCCTCAATAAAACCTACTTCTGGGGTCCATTTATGGATCCAGGGAAGAGAGAATTCTATGAAAAATAGATCGGTTAAATTTGATCCATTTAACAAATATGATCACTGTGGTATAAATTATTAAGGTCCGGTGAAACCTTAACCCATTCTTTGTAGAATTTTAAAAAGGGGTCCGGCAAAATCTTTGTAGTTGGACCGTGGTATGACCACCAGTTTAAGAACCAATTAGGGATTGGTTCATCAAATATCTTTGCACAAACTCTAATAAACCAAGTAAGCATGTGCCTCTCATTATTATAGTAGAGGACTTTACTAAAGGTATTAATATAATCCCAATATGTAAAGCTAGTGGGAACCTTATTTAGGCTGATCTGCCTTTCTTTCATTGAGGAAATATCCTAATCTTCTATAGAAATAATCTGCTTAATAATTATTTTGGAGATGTTATAAACGTTCTCGCTGGTGTTGTATCCTGAGAAGTGCTGAAATTCAGCACTACCAGTACTTATCAGAATAGTCTCGTAGTACGAGCGGGTTTTATATGATTCACCTAAAAAATATAATCTGTTAATCAGATAGCGCTGGAATATCTTCCATGGTTCGTCTTTCCTCTGAATCTCAGAGTTTTCTAAAAGAAATATTATTTCTTTCTTTGCTACCTTTTCGTACGATTTGATATCATCAATATCGTCCTTAGCAATGGAGGCAAAAGTATCACCCTTCTGCTTCTGGGAAAAATAGGCCCGTAACTATGCATATAATGGGCTATCTTCCAGAATATCTTCTAGATGTACGGATGATGATGCCATATTTTGAGATATTTTTGAGTTTATCAAGCTCATTTTTTCCTCGCTGTAGAATCGGGGAGTTTGATGAGGATTTGTATGACGATCCTGACGATGATCCTGGGGATGATCTCCCCCTTCCATGTGGGTTATTTTCCTTTCCTCGACCCTTGGGTACCCAAGGAGGGTCCATCCTACAAACAAAACATGTTGCTTTAGGCGTCAAATGCATTAGGGAAAAGGTAAAAAAAATCATAGTAATTCTGATAATAATAATTTTTGTCATCAAAATCGATGACTTCTTCAATATTATGAATTGTGAAGATATCCATCACCATATGATCTATGATTTTCCATAGGATGATCTCATGTACATCTCGATTAAGCGGAACAACTTTCAATATTGTGACCAAAGTTTTATCAGTAAAGAAAGGGGCTAAAAAACACACTGTTATGAAGAAAAATATTCTCTTGATAAGAAATCTGGAAGAGAGTTATCACTTCCCTTTTTATAATGTATTTCAAAATCAAATGGGGCTAACTGTGCTTGCCACCTAGCGAATATTAATTTTGATGCATCATGTTTGAAATCTTTATCAAACATATATTTTACCGATTGCGCATATGTTTTTATCAAAAACTTTTGATTGTATAAGTCATCCTAAACTTTAATACGCATTTAATGATAGTTAACATTTCATATGCTACCGTGGCATATTTTTTCAGAGCATCGCTCCATTTTCCAGAATGAAATCGAATCAGATATTCATTTTTATCATGTGAATTGATTTGTTTCAATATTCCTCCATAGCCAATGTTAGACTCATCTGTCTCTACAATCTTTTATCAAGCCGGGTTAGCAAGAGTTAAACAAAGCATATTTTTTAACTCTTGTAGAGATAGATGCGTCTACCATGGCATATTTTTTCTGAGCATCGCTCCATTTGCAGAATGAAATCGAATCAGATATTCACTTTTATCATGCGGATTGATTTGTTTCAATATTCCTCGATAGCCAATGTTAGACACATCTGTCTTTACAATCTTTTGTCAAGCCGGGTTAGCAAAGTTAAACAAGGCAATGATTTAACACGAAGTTTAATATTTTTTACCAAGTCGGTGAGACTATCAGTCCAAGGTGTTTTATGATCCTTTTTTAGCCTGTCATATAGAGGGGCTAAATCACGAGATAGACTTCTGTAAATGGGGGAAAATAATTTAAACTTCCGAAGAATCTCTGCAGTTGCGTCCTATCTGTAATAATATCATGAAACTTTGAAGCAAAATGAATAGATCGCTGAATGGGGGTTACCTTCCCTTGACAAATAAAATTTCCTAGAAATTGGACAACAAACTCATTTTTTATTTAGAAATTGTCAAACCGTTTTGTATAACAATTTTCTTGAAAATGTCCAAATGTTTAAATATGCATTTCAAGAGTCTTTCAATTCACAAAAATATCATCAATTTAGACTATGATGAAGTCTAAATATGAATTGAAAATATCATTCATAATTTTCTGAAATTCAGAAGGAGCGTTTTTCAAACCAAATGGCATAACACTCCATTCATATTGTCCAAGCTGAACGTTGAAAGCTATTCTATAAGAATGCTCCTTGAATAGTTGTATCTGCCAGTATCCTGATTTTAAATCAAACATTGAAAAGATATTAGCGTCATATAATCTTGACAATAAATCCTTTTTATTTGGGATATGATACCTAATCCATTTTAAATGTTTGTTTAAAGGTTTGTAATTTATTACCAACCTGGGAACACCACGTTGTTTTTCAGCTGCATTATTGAATTAAATTGCAATGCAATACCAAGGAGATTTGGAAGGTTTTATCAAACCTTTTTTGTAATAAACAATCAATTTTTGTTTTGCAGAATTCAACCAATTCGGCGTTCATATGGCAAGGGCGAGATTTCACAGGAATATCATCCTCACTGAAGTTATTTTCGTATGGAAGAGTGACGATATGCTTTTTTCGATTCCAAAAAGCACTAGGATGATCAACAGAAATATCAATGGCTATCTATTCAGATATTAATTTAATATTTTCTTGTACTTTGGTTGATTTCAGAGTATGGAATATATTCATACTAAATAATTCAAGTTGTAAAGAATCATCATGCTTCTGTTTCATATTAATTAAAGCATTAATATCACGAGAAATAGGATCCGTGATAAAAGTATAACTAATATCTCGGTCTTTGAAAGTAGCAGAAAATCCTTTAGCTGTTATGCTGGTATAAGGATAAATAACATTTATAAAAGGTGTTCCAAGTATAATTGGAGGGTATAACTGATTTTTTTACCAAGAAAAAGAAATGTGGAATGCAAACTTTGTTTTGGCAAATATGAGTATTAGACAATTTATACTTTATATCTAAAGCATGTCCAGAAGTGGATTTGACCATATGAGTTGTTTTCTCAAAATATTTGGCAGGTACAAGACCATCATGAATGCAACTCACCTCAGCTCCACTGTCAATTATAGCGACCTCAGTTATAGAAAAAGTGTTATCAATTAATATGGTGCATTTAACATACCATTTGTGAGCGGTAATGATTTGCATCATTTCCAAAAACATATTTTGTCTAGAATCAAAGTTAATAGCTTTCGCAAGAGTATTTTCTTCAACAATATTTTTTTTACCTTTGCTATTAACTGACTCAATCTGAGTAAGGTGATGATCACAAATTGTTTGATTTTGTTTAAGCGTTTTAATTTCTTGTTTTAGGTTTTCAATCTCTCATTTCAAATCATCAAAAGAAGTTTCGCGCATAACAACAGGTTGTTTAGCAAGTCTATTATTAACTTCGGACAAAGAATACGGTGCAGAATATTCAAACTCAAAATCATTTTTCTGTTTTTCAAAAGAGTTCAAAGAACTAGCCTTGTTATTTACAGCGAACTGGATAATCTTTTCTTGCAAATGATTATCAGTAACTTCTTTCAACAGTTCTATAACGTTATTAGAAGTAATAGTATGAATGTTCATATCTTCAAATTGTGATTGTAATTTATAAAATTCATCATTTTCACCATAACAAATATCACCTTGGCATTTGCAAGCATATATAGTGGCTGCCTGATTATTACAAGAGGACTCAGGTTGATCAACCTCATTCTTTAAACTAGATTCAAAATCGTAATCTGACTAAGAACCAGAGGTGTATAAAAAACTATAAATCTTATCGTGAATATCTTCACCTAGTTCTAATGTTTTAATATTTTCAAGCTTACAATTGGGTGCTATATGTCCAAATTTTCCACACTTGTAGCACTTGATTTTAGCGAGTTCTCTTCTAGACCTATTCTTTGTAAATCCATTAGATTTACGATGAGCTTTTCACTCTTTCCATTCATCCCTAGACCTTAGTCTGGACCTTCTTTTTCGATAAGATATTTCTGTATTGGATCCACTAGAATCTCTAGGTGTGGTACCCTTAGTGGCGGTATCAGGTAATCCAAACTGAGTACAGAAGCCTCCTAGCTAGAATCTATCATTGAGCTTATCAATCTTAAGCTATCGAGAAAGTTTCAATTCATTGTAGAAATTTATACCTTCTTGAGTGCATACTCATATTAACTGCCCATAAGTGTAAGTGTTGTGAGGAATATCCCCATACGGATTCCTCAGAGTTTTTTAACTCGTTCAGCAAATAAAGGGGGTAATCCATCTATAAACTTAGTTTTCCAATGTGGAAAACCATTTTTGGGTAGTTCCATCACCCAACTCAAATAGGTATCTTAATACCAACGAACTTCTCCTAAATGTCTACATCATAGGCCATTTAACAGGGAACAGAAGATCTCCTACTGATTGGTAAATCTACATTAAAATGTTCCAGAATGGTCAAGACTAAAGTATAAACAACGTCTTCTCTATATCTTATTAGACTCATTCCTAAGTTATCAACACCTTCATTATCAGCAATAGAATTTACTACAGCAGCTTTAGCTTCAATGCCCATATAGCTATCCCACCAATCTCTAAGTTGGCCAGTAAAACCTGCAATAATCATTTTGCAAATATTTCTATCTGTGTTTTTAACACTTTTACAGATAGTCGCATACATAAGCATTCTATGAACAAGAATAGTTAGTTGTCTATCAGTCAAGCCATCAAGATTCCATTCATAAATTTCAGTGTCACTATAAGAGGTATTAGTCTGGTTCCAGTCATGCTCCACCATCAACACATCTTGAGGAGTTGGTCTAGAAGAATAATAAGTTTGCATATTGGGTTGATGAGACAATTTAGTATTACCACTATTCTTCTTGGGATAACCGCGAAGTTTATTAATTTCCAAACTAACCTGATTTTTAAAATCAAAAGTGTATTCCATCTCATTAGCAAAATCTTCGGATAAATCAATAGGCTTAGCCCCAAGTTCAGAAAACTTTATATCGAGAAGTTCTTCTAAATCGTAAAGAGGTTTAAAAACAAAATTCTGAATCTCAGGGGGTCTTTGTACATGAGTAGAAAGTGCTGAAAGTTGTTTAGACGTAGAAGCTTGTACCACTACAAGAAAAACAATTATTTAAGACCAACGCTTAGAGACGAGCTAGTAATCCCTTCTCTAATGATATATGTATTGGGACAAGATTATATTTTGGTCCTTATTTATATATTTTATAGGGAAGATACTAAATCCGGTCCCTAAAGAACTTATTAACTGGTCCCAAATTGTAATTGAAGGAATTAGCGGGAATTACTTCAACCCAAATTAAATACTGAAGTATTAAAAAAATAAACTTTTGTTTTCACCAAATTTTAGGCGCTAAAGTTTTTTTTTAATGAAGCCAAAAAAGGCAAAGTCCCGCTATTTTTTTCAGAAAAGTAAATGACGGAAAAGGAATTGGAAAAGTCTTTCTAAATATGGTCGCAACTTGCCCTAGCTCTCTTCAAATCAGTACCGCCTGATCAAAGAAGGATTATTGCTTCGACTCTGCCCCAATCTCAACACCAGTGAATTTTCGTGCATAGCAGCGCTGTCTTCTTCATTGTGTAGTTGTTGCGCATAGCTGCGAAAAACAGAATTCCAGGTTTGTTTCCTCTTCTAAATCGAGTTGTTGTTTCTTCCATTAATTGATTGATGACTCTTATGTTATTCATGTTAGTCTTCTTCTTCTTCCTCTTTTCTAACATTAAATAGGTCAAAAGTTTCATAATATGCTCTGTTTTATTCCTTACAATCAGTGAAAGATTATTGGGTTGAGCTTTCTAATAGTTGACTCGATTTTGCCAGTGAATTTTCATAGCAGATTTTTCTTCTTCATTGTGTAGTTGCTGCTTAGCTGCGAAAAAAGGAATTTCAGGTTTGTTCCTCTTCTAAATCGAGCTTCTTGGTTCTTCCATAAATTGTATTGATGGAGTTTTGTTGTTGTTTTATTCAAGTTAGTCATTTTCTTCTTCCTCTTTTCTAACATTAATAGGTTAAAAGTTCCATAATCTGCGATGTTTTCTTACTTGTCAGTAAAAGATTAATGGGTCGAGCATTCTAATAGTTGACTCGATTTGTGAAGTGTATTATGAGCCTGAAGATTCATATTTTATAGAGTGCTCATGATCCGAAACTTGGCAGTTTTTTTGGGTTTGAAATCACCAGATGACATGAAGTAATTACATAGTTTATGATGAGGAGTTTTTCTATACCACCAGTTAATGTCATGATCAGTTGTTTGTTGATCATTAGTATTGGACAAGGAATTGTTTAAAAAACAGAATATAAGGAGTAAATAATTGAACTAATACTTTGGCAGTGTTTTTTTTAAGTACAGATATGCACAGAGCTCTTATTGAACTGTTAAAAATCTCTCCATCTGATAATATAATCAAAATACGAGAAGCGGCTTTAAACAGAAAGTACAAGAAGAATGACACTACCTATCATGAGTTCAAAGTTCAAAACAGAATTTTGAATGAAGATCAACATTTGCATTTCCAATTTCATAGCAGTCTGAAATGGCTGCTTGAGTTGTACAATTATAGGCCTTAATTTCCTTGTTGACATGGTGCAACAAAGTGGCTTTGGCTTTCTATTTTCTTGGGCTGACTTTTTAGCAACACATACATTTAACTCATTGTTTTGTCTGGTCCTATGTTAGGAAAACTTACCCAGAATTTTTGGAGCAGAAAATTCAACACTTTTCCTTCAATTGCAGCTAGGCTTCACTGTACTTTAACTTCATCATCCAAGTTGCCTACTTCTGTAATTTATCATTTTTGCACCACTTGGAAGTATTGTCTAATGGAGAAATATTGTCAGTGACTATTCATATAGTCGATTTCAACTTGTTTTGGACTTACGCTTACTTAAAGAGCATCTAGTTCTAAGATTTTATCATTTATGTATGTCCAAACTTGTTTGATCTAATAGAATGACTTTTTTGTATCTAAACTAATACCAATCCATTTCATGAATAAACTGTGAAAAAATAACTAACCAAAGGCAGGTAGATGGAGAACATGAGAAACAGAAACTTGCGCTTTCTATCAAGTGTTATTTTGGAGTAGTTACAGGGTAAATATGCTGACAAAAATCTTAGAATGAAAGAAGAGTACAATTGCTGAAATATCATCTACAACTATCCCTCTCCTCTTACATTTCCAAGCACGAACAACACATTGAACAATATGTTGTGCTATTTTTGCCCTATCCGGAATTTCAGATACAATTTCTACAGCCTCTTCATTCGATATAACATCCCATACCTGCATTTAAGAAACTACACTTTAGTAGTCATCAAGGAAATTACACTTAAAATGGAGAAAAAACTACATTCCCAGATTTTCTCATGTTCATTTACATGAAGAAAAAAAATATACTGATCATGAAAACGATCAGATTTTCTCATGTTCATTTACAGGAAGAAAAAAAAAATACTGATCATGAAAATGATCAGATTTTCTACCATTCTCTGTTAGCGTGTAATCTGGGCCTTTTGCTATATTGCAAAAATGAAGCAGTCCAGATAAATGGTTCTACAAAAAAAAGTTAACGCGCAAAGTATTATCCATCTTTATTTGACGACAGACGTGACTAATAAAAACTGACCTCCACATCAGAAAACAATATCCTCATCTTTCTGTAAAGCATGGGACAGTAAGTTATGGGCTGAACCAAGCGAAATACCTCTCTTTAAATAAATATCTTTAGCAGCCTTCTCCACTGCATATAGCCTTGCAGCGGCCATTTGTTTCTCTACCTCCCTCTTCTTGTAACCTTGTATCTTCTTCAAACGGAAGAAGTCCTCCCTTTCCAAATCATCAAGTTCCCACTTTATGTAAAGAACTATAAGCAAGTAATTTTTTTTAGTAACAAACAACTATTTAGATAATCTTATGTCGTAATATATACTATTTTGTGTATTTAGTTGCTCCAATCTTTGGTAGGCTCAAAGAAAAATCATGTTTCAGGAACTAACATCTTTGCTATAAGTAAAGTTATAATCTTTTATAATTCTTAGTGACATCTATCCTTAGATTTCAACCCTATTGTGTTTATCTGATGGTAACAAGTTGTTTGCATCTTAGATTTTTTGTTATTCTTTATCTTTTAAAAAGTTTTTTTATGTCCTCTTAAAGGTTATGGCACCTAGTAAGCAGTGGATGCAACTTGTTGATAATCGTCTCGATGAAATCTATTTGATCGGCGTGCAAAAGTTTTTGAATTATGCTTTTCAAAAAAATGGAGAAGAAGATGAAATACGATGTCCATATGTCAAATGTTACAATACAACTTTAGGAACTCGTAAAACAGTTGAGACACATTTGCTAGTACATGGAATAATTCGCAATTATACTTTTTGGTATCACCATGGAGAACGTTTGGGTGAGCCATTATCAGAATCAGAACATGAAGATGAAGATGAAGATGCTATAGAAGAATGTGAGAGTGAAGATGAAGTAGAAGAACTATTGAGAGATTTATATCCTAATCTTGATGGAGGAACTACACATACTGGTTGTGATGACTTTCTTGAAGAGGAACCAAATGTTGAAGCAAGAAAGTTTTACAGCCTATTAAAGGATTTTGAGTGTCCATTATACAAAAATTCAAAAGCTTCAAAGCTTTCCACTTTGATCAAATTGCTTCATATAAAAAGTATGGGTCATTGGAGTAATGCATCATTTACAATGCTATTGAAAATGTTGAAAGAGGAGTTATTGCCTGATGGTGCCAATTTGCCAAATTCATATTATGAGGCAAAGAAGATAATTCAAGAACTTGGTCTTTCATACAACAAGATCGATGCTTGTACTAATGATTGCATGTTATACTGGAAGGATGATAGCTTACTTGATTCTTGCAAGGTTTGTGGTGCGACGAGATGGAAAATAAATACACATAGTGGGGAAACAAGGAATAAAAAAGGTAAAAAGATAGCATCAAAGAGTTTACGATATTTTCCCTTAAAGCCTAGACTTCAGAGATTGTTTATGTCTACCAAGACATCTACTCTGATGACATGGCATAAGGATAAAAGAGTGGATGATGGAATAATGAGGCACCCGGCTGATTCAATGGCATGGAAGTCATTTGATGAACTTCATCCTTCATTTGCGGTTGAGCCTCAAAATGTTCGACTTGGACTTGCTAGTGATGGATTTCAACCATTCCGGAATTCAAAAACCTCACATAGCATTTGGCCTGTAGTTCTTATCCCTTATAATTTACCACCTTGGTTGTGTATGAAGCAAGAAAATTTTATTTTGTCAATGCTTATTCCGGGTCCAAGTGGTCTAGGAGATGCAATTGATACATATCTTCAGCCTTTAATAGAGGAATTGAAGGAGTTGTGGGAAGTTGGTATTGAGACCTATGATGCATCAACTAAGCAAAATTTTAAGTTGCATGCTTCTTTATTATGGACCATCAATGACTTTCCAGCATATGGAAATTTATCGGGATGGAGTACGAAAGGAAAATTGGCATGCCCATGTTGCAATAAAGACACTTCCTCAATTCGATTAACTAAGGGTAAGAAACAGTGTTTTATGGGTCATCGGCGTTATCTTTCTCAGAATCACAAATGGCGAAGTGAGAAGGGGTCATTTGATGGTACAGTGGAGAAAAGGCCTCCACCAAAAGTGTGTTCCGGTATTGAGATATTTAATCAAGTGCAAGATCTTGAAGGGTTACAATTATCAAAAGATCCTAAGATAAGAAAGAACATATCACATGAAAACCGAATGGATAATTGGAACAAGAAAAGTATCTTTTTTGAACTTCCATATTGGAAGTGTCTCTTGTTGCGACATAATTTGGATGTTATGCATATTGAAAAAAATATATGTGATAATATCATGGGGACAATTATGAATGTCAAAGGAAAGACCAAGGACACAATTAACACTCGATTAGACTTACAAGAGATGAACATTAGGCCAGAATTGCACCCCATCCAAAAGGGGGAGAAAATAGAAGTTCCAAAAGCATGCTACACATTGTCTCCAGAAGATAAGCACAAATTGTGCCTTTTCTTAAAGAATCTAAAGGTTCCTGATGGGTTTTCATCTAATATTTCTCAATGTGTGAACCTGAAAGATCACAAGATATCTGGATTGAAAAGTCATGATTGTCATGTTCTCTTGCAACATCTACTCCCTCTTGCACTTCGTGGTATGTTGTCCAAAGAAGTGTGTGAACCTCTCATTGAATTGTCTATATTTTTTAGTGTGCTTGGATCGAAAGAGTTGAGAATTGAAAACTTGGAGCATATTGAAGCACAAATTCCCATAACACTTTGCAAGTTGGAAAAGGTCTTCCCTCCTTCTTTTTTTGATGTCATGGTGCACTTACCTGTTCATTTAGCTACTGAAGCTAAGATTGCTGGACCGATTCAATATCGGTGGATGTATCCCGTGGAGCGATGGCTATATTTTTTGAAATCTCTCATTGGTAATAGGGCATGTCCAGAAGGTTGTATTGCAGAGGGCTACATTGCAAATGAATGTATGACTTTATGTTCAAGGTATTTGCATAAGGTTGACACAAGATTCAATCGTCCTGAATGAAATTATGATGGTGGTTTAAAACAATCGAATGGTGGTTTATCTATTTTTAGTCAACCTGGAAAAACTCTAGGAGCTAAAAATCCATGTGAGCTTGAAGCAGATGAACTAGAACAAGCACATATATACATATTGAAGAACTGCGATGAAGTCTTACCATATCTCAAGTATGGAGATTTCTTTTATATCATCTCATTATTTTTATTTCTTTTAGGTTAATCACTTTTCAGATGAGACTTATGGTTCACTTCAATTTTATAGAGAGTTTGCACAAAGTCATGAGAATGCTCGACACTTGTCTGATGCAGAATGGAGCCGACAATTTATTGCATGGTTTAAAGATAGGGTGAGTAATACATAAATATCAAAATTTGATATTTTAATATTGTGATACTCATTCTAAAATATTAAATATTATCTTGTTGATAGGTCGCACAATTGCACAAACAAGATGATAGTCAGATCATGGAAGATCTACTCTCACTTTCACGTGGTCCCACCAAATATTCAACGCATTCTAATGGTTATGTCGTTAATGGATATAGGTTTCATGTAGAAGATTATGATAACAAGTTAAGGACTCAAAATTGTGGTGTTGTTGTATTGGGTGAGAATGACGAAGATAGTGAGAACCTTGATTACTATGGAGTTTTAAGAGATGTGATTGAGTTGCAATTTGTCATGGATAGAAGAGTGATTTTATTCTGATGTAATTGGTTCGATGTGTATGATGAAATAAAAGGAGTTAAAAAGGATGAGTATGATTTTGTGAGTGTTAATCCAAGTAGATTTTTGAAAACAAATGAGCCATTTATTTTAGCGAATCAAGCATCTCAAGTGTTTTATGCTAATGATAATTCCAACAAAGGTTGGCAAGTAGTGAGAAAGACTCAACCTCGTGATTCCTTTGAGATTGTGGAACAAATGGATGATGATATTGTAGAGTTAGGAAGTCCTTCCCAAAAGAAAAGAAAAAGAACTAATGAGGTGAAGTATCTTTTATGAATTAGTATTTCATTATTCAACATTATGATGACACAATTTCTTTTATTATTACATAATTAGACATTTTCAAGTTTAATTTTTAACGTTCTGTCTCTTTTTGCAGGTTCAAGATGAAATCATTGAAGACTGAAAATGAGGTTGATTCTAATATGAAGAGTACTATCAGATATACGTTTGTTGCGCCTGGTGCTATTGGAAAGG